>CAIGRP010130261.1:0-69426 GCA_903798385.1 Fraxinus cuspidata
TAAATTTGAACATCATTTCCATTTGTATTTGCATTTTATCATCTATCACAGACGCTCTCTGTCTATCTCTCTACATCAGAAAGGAAATATTATTTTTTGTTTTCTCTCGATCTTTTTTCTCCCTCACACATACATGTATCTATATCTCTTGTTAATATAACATTTTCTTTCTCTCTCTCTCTCTCTCTCTTTTTTATTATAATTTCATTACAATAGATAAAAGAGGAGAGTTGGTTATTATTCATAAGGCATCATCATTATCTAATGCTGATGTCATATATATGTATACGAATTATTTAGTGTTCTAATTTTTTTTTATTTCTTGAAACATTTTGATGGTCAAACTTATTTTAGTTTGGTTGAAATCGTACCTCATGCACTGAAACCCTTCTTGGAGAAAATGGCATCCATACATGGCTGAAACTCTACTTTAAAATATCTTGGAATTTGACTGACATTAATGCTTCATTTCGCCTAAATTTAAAAGTCATTTTCATTAACATTTCATTTCACGTAAATTTGAAAATTATTGCTTCATTTTCGTAAATTTCAACGTCATTTTCATTTCATCTATTTACATTTCATTTCACGTAAATTTGAACATCATTTCCATTTGTATTTGCATTTTCTCGTCTATCACAGACGCTCTCTATCTATCTCTCTACATCAGAAATGAAACATTATTTTTTGCTTTCTCTTGATCTTTTTTCTCCCTCAGCTGTATCTCTGGGTAATATAACTTTTTATTTCTCTCTCTTTTTTTTAATTATAATTGTTATATGTATGGTGATGATTTTTTTAGTGGGAACCTCTTGTTAAGAACTTTGGTTTTTATTTCTGTATTTCTCTCCTTTGTGATGCGAAACAAAAATTATGCGTTTGTGAATTAGTGCAAGTTATGTTTATGCATAGATGTATCGCCTAGACCTATAAGCTTTGTGAGGAAAAATAGTGTTGTAAGGATTTTTATGCTCTTTTCAAAAGTCGGCAATCTAGATTGGAGGCTGCATAGTAAAGTAAAATCATCCATTAGTGGAGGAGGAGATTGCAAAAAATTAATCAATATTACATAGAAAGAAAATTCTTAATTAACAAACTTTTATGAATTTAAATTTTCAATAACCTTACAAATACTTGATTTTTCGTGGGAATCTGTGAGGATAACTGGATAACAGGTAAATGAACCCAGAAAAATGAAATTTGGGAGCTTGCTAGATAACCGAAAAAAAAAAGCTTGAGAATGAAAAGAAAAATATGAGAAAAGACAAAAATAATGCTACCCTGTGTATGGTCCCCTAGAAAACACCGAGGCCCATTTGTCTACTATTTTTGAAGGGCAAAGTTTCAATCCAACAAGTAGGAATGAAAGCTCAAAAAAAAAAAATTCAAAAAAAAATAATATTATATAACATAAAGTTCAAAGAGAGTAACCTGTACACAGGAAAAAAAGTTTTTGTAACTTGCCCAATATGTCAGGGATTGGGCCATTTTGGTTGGTGAGCTTTTAAGAGAAGTTGTCTAAATAATCAATGGTTTCCATTTTTACCAAGTTTTAATCAATGGTTTCCCATTCCCATTTTTTTAGGGCATTGAAATAGTAAATAATAGTATGGTTTTTGATATTTGAGGATTTGACATATTAAAATTTCACATTCAATTTATTTTTTTGAAATTTTTTTTTTTATCTTCCCTTATTCTCTTAAATTAAACTCTCTATTTTGAAGTAAAACATCACTTGGAAAAGTGAAATTTTCAGTGTCATCTTTGACAGAGCACATTGAGCCACTTGTAACAAAGAAATTTGGTTTTTCGGATAATTTCTATACCAAGTACGTGTCCGAAGAAGTAGTGGGTAGAGGCTATTTCGGGTTTACTTGTAGTGAATGAGAAAAATAGTTTATAAAATCCTTTGGATATCTACCAAATGTGGATAAGGTACATCATATCTATTTAAAGTCTTTATTTCTTTTAATGATTGTTGTTTAAAATTATTATTTTCAATTATTGTGAATCTCTGTGAAGTCACTAGTAGCCCTGCATTTCACTTAGATAAGGTCTAATTGAAATTGACAGAAACTGAGTTTGTTCATTGCAACGTTGTAATTCTCAATCAGAAATGAGACATAAAGTTCGACCTCCAAAATTTGAACATGAACAAAAGTTAAATAATTACATATTTCATCCAGAAATTGCTTTTACCGCACTAAAATATCATTTTAGACACATTGTTTATTAATGAGCTAAATATGTTCTTTGTATAAAATAGTTGCAAGGAGTCTGTAGAAGAAAATATTCATTCGCAAAATTTTGGACAATCTGTTAGATCATCCGGTCGAAGTAGGTTCTTTTTCTTGAATCAAGAGATTACGTACATTCCAACCACTTCTGCTTGTTAGTATCCATATCTATAGTTTATTGATTCTGTTGATTCATCTGTAATTTTTTTCTTTTAATTTTATGTTACAAGTTGAGTTGTATCAATTATAAATTATATTCTTGTGATTTACATTTTTATTTTCATTTCTAATATTTGTTCTTCTTTTAAAGGTAAAGGTTCAAAGAGTTCAGTGGTAACTGAATTTCGTAGTTAGCAAGCACGAAAGATTAATAATTTAATAGAAAATACATGCGATGAAGAACAGAAAGAAAAAAGAATCACAGCTTAAAAACAATCCGATAAGAATCGTACTGTAATATTTCATTTTATTACTCTTTGCTTTGTTATATTTGTTATGGTAAAATTGGTTGAAAAAAATGCAATATTAATATATGTTTGAATATTAAATATTTGATATTCTTTTTTTCCTTATTAGGGTGTTCAAATATATGGTACTATGATAATAATCTTTCCTCAGAACTTTTTGTGGTACCTGAAACAACTGTGTGTGATCATTGTGGCGCTGTGAAATTTATTAGAGAAACTAAGGGATTTTGTTGTTTAAATGGACAAATTATTTTAAAAACAAATGATGTGCTTGTAGAATTATATATGTTGTTTACTTCAAATAGTGAAAAATCTTTAAACTTTCAAAAAATAGTGCGGAGCTATAATTGTAATTTCTCACGATATCATTTAGTGTGATTATGATAAAAACTTATGCACAAACTATAACGGTGTTTATAACTTTAGAATTCAGGGTCAGATATGCTATTTTATAAATGAAATTATTCCAAGAAACAATCGCCCTTTTCATTTGCAACTTTATTTTTTCGACATCGATAATGAAGTGAAAAATACGTTAAATATTAGTAAATGGTTAGTTGAACCTCTTGTTGTTAAATTGATGAAATTTTAGAGAATAATCCTTGCACAGTTTTTTTCGAACTTTGGGAACTATTCCTGATTTAGAAAATAATTCTATTCGACTCCGATGTAATCCAAGTATTGATCAAAGAACATTTAATACACCCAATGTTTCACAAGTTGGTGCTATTTGGGTTGATCATGATGATGTTCATATGCGTGATATTGTAGTTCTTTGTAAAGATGAAAATCATAATAGAATACAATATTATTATGGGGTTATGTCCCACTTCAATACCAACTTTTATTTCCTTATGGTAAAACAGGTTAGCACCAAGATATTCAGCGAATTAACACGGACACAAAAAAAAAAAAAGCATTTGCAGAAATGAAGACATTGTTGATGCAATTAACTTTTCGTCGCCTGAGGAATTAATTGAGAAAGAAACATTAGGTTAGTTCATCATGTATTTCTAAATATTTTATGTGATTTGTTATGTTTTCTCTTATTATTATATGAATTATTAACTTTTTGTTTTTAAAAATTTAGTGATGGAAAATAAGAGAACTAGGACGCAAGTGTCATGTAGAGAATACTATTGTTATAAACTACAGATAAGGTTATCAACAATTTTAATGTTATTACACTCTGGAAGGCTATTACAACAATATGTTGTTGACATGTATATACAAATTGAAACATCTAGATTAGATTATTTTCAACGTAATCAGAGTGTATTTCGAGCTGAGTTGTACCAAGGAATTGTAGATAGTCTTGAAATTGACGAAAAAAGAAGTAATAAAATTGGCCGTTTGATCGTATTGCCTCGATCTTTTATTGGTGATCCTAGAGATTTAAGAAAATGTTACATGGATGCTATGTCTTTAATCAAAAAATTTGGTAATCCTAATATATTTTTAACATTAACTTCTAATCCAAATTGACCAAAAATTAAGGAACAATTAAAGTATAATGATGAAGTTCAAAATAAACCTGATTTAATAGCTTGTATTTTTAGAGCAAAACTTGAACAATTAAATGAAGATATTTTGAAAGAAAGAATATTTGGACGGGTTGCTGCACATATATATGTTATAGAATTACAAAAAAGAGGGCTCTCATATGTGCATTTTTTACTTATTCTAAAAAATGATTGTAAGATTACATCTCTTGAATTGGTTGATAAATTTTTTAGCGCTGAGGTTCTTGATAAGATTCAGTATCTTTATCTACATTCTATTGTTGTTAAACATATGATGCATGCTCCATGTGGTGTTTTAAATCCAAAAAATATTTGTATGAACTTGTTTACTATTTAACTTTTAATCTTTGCCAAACATGCTATTCTTCTTGCGTAAACCTCTAATTGCAAAGAAGCATAACCAATACAGTTAAAGTAATGCATTTTAAATCTCAACTTCTAAGCTGTTCAACTTACTTAAATTTTCATTTGTAAATTTTTAAAATTTGCACATTGAAAACCTTTGTCAAGCATTTGCATATAATGTATGTTAGTTGCATATACGGTATGTTAGTTACTTATTCGGTAAGTTGCATGTACCGTATGTTAGTTTAATGGTGTAATTTAAAGGGTGCCTAAATATTCATTACTTGAAACAATTTAATGTTATTTTTGCCATTGTTCAATTGTGGAATTACAAAAATTATAACGGTTATCATGCAACGCACGATCCACACTAGTCTAACTAAAAGTAAAAGTGGCAGTTGTGGGTTACTGTTCACAAGCAGAATTTGTGGTTGGCTAAACCATTTTGGATTCAGCCGAGTTTGTTGAGCCGCTCGAAAGTGAGTTGAGTATAAAAGATAAGTGATCATTTTGCTTTTATTTTTCTAGAACATTTATTTCATCTCATTTTGTGGCTTTATTTTTTTTCTCATTATTCTTTCTAAATCTGGAAACTCTTTTTTTCTAGATCTATTTTTGAATTTTGTTGCTTTTTTTTTTAATCTCTTTGTTCTTTCTAAATCTGGAAAATCTCTTTTTCTAGATCTATTTTTCATGTTCAAATTCATTCTCGAATAAATCTGGAAAATTCGTTCATGTCATTTGTCTTTGAAATTTAGGTGAGTTGATTTTTTTCTTTAACTTTTTTATATTCATTTTAATAACAACATGTCATTTGTTTATGCAACCAAATTTATACATTCTTGAGTTTTTCTGGACAATTTTTTTAAGGGTACTTGCAAATCCACTTTTGCATGGATGATTTAGAGCTTTGAGAGTAGTCAGGTTTTCCTTTACAGAGTTTCTTTTCGGTAATGACAAAAATCGTAGGGACACTAGGCACTCGCTCTTGATCAGTCGAAGCTATATCTGATTGTCTTAAAACTGGAAAGTCCGGTAGTTTAATCGAATCTTTTCTTCAATTTTATTTGTTTCGTTTTGGAACAATGCTTTTTCTTTAATGGGTAGTGGCTAGATTTGATTTTTCGTGGCATGATGTGGAATATCCTTAGGAAACCCTGGAGAATTTGAAGGCTGCTAAGAGCACTAAGAAGCCCCATTCATATCTTAATTTTTTTCAAAATCTTCAATGTCATTTGATTGTTTATTATAATTCAAAAAACAAAATTACGAAGCCACGGTTCTCATTATTAACAATTATGTTGAATAAGGAACAAAATTTTCGAGCTTAATGGATTTCTTTCTGCTGTTGTATACATATTTTTTACTGTTAGTTGCTGGGAAAATTGAGAAAATTTAAAATATGAAGTTGTGTTTGAATCTTGTTGCTTCCAGTGATGTCAAGAAGAAGAAGAAGTTGATGGTTCTTATATGTGAAGGTTTGTAGTAATCATGAATATAAATCCAAAATTAAATTAAAGGTTTTGGTATAGACAGACAAGAGAATAGGGTAACTATTCATTTTCCAATTGAAGTGAATGCAAGTTGATTATCAACTTATTTCAGGTTATGATGGATACAATGGGACCCGAGCTACAAGTTGTTAATAAGACTGAGAATGATATAACGCTTAAGACAGAGGACAAGTTTATTCTGGTGCCCGAACAAAGGCAAGAAGCATCCTCTGAAGTTTTGCTGGACTCTTTAAGGTTCAAATGCTCATGGCCTTAAATACAGTAATTTGATTTATTTTTTCCTTTGTTTTCATTACATTGCAAGGGGTTGATCACAATAGTGCTATTACTTTATAAGAGTTTGTGAATAACATCGAAAAAAATCAAAGAGTAGCCATATATCTACTTAACTAGAACGTTTCACCCTTATAATGTTGAAATAATTGCAGAAATTCTCCCATGTACCGCTTATTTTGTCAAGATATAGCTTTCTAACTATTTTTTGTCTGTATTGAGATACATGTTAGTGCCTCACGTCTCATATATTTCTTGTAAAACTCAAGACCTAATTTTGAACGAAACATTGAAAGCTATCTTTTTCAATGTTTATATTTTGTTGGGTACTTAATATTCAATGGAAACTTTCGCAGCAAATGTTCAGATCTATAGTTGCGTGAATTCACTCTATGTTTATTATAGCAATTAACCAGATACTGCACTAAGTTGAACTCATTTGAAGGCTGTGATGAAGGGAGATACCATCTTTTTGGGTCAATACCTCTTTACTGGAAGCGAGATCACTTGTGTTTGGTAGGAGGTATGAAGCAGAGTTCCTGGAGTACTAATTTGAATTCAACAAGATTGACTTATTTGTTGATTTCTTTCCGTATTATTCTTTTTAGTTCATATGATTTCTCGTTGTGTTGATTTCTTTGTTCCAATGAGTTTGAGTTCACGAAAATTTTATCTTACATTTTCTCCCTTTTCTATTACTTTCTATGTCAGATTGTTTACTTGATCATATAGAAGAAAAAACTAAAGCATGTATACATAACTATTGGTTGTATAACCTAGCTGAGATAATTTATTTTAATTTGGCACATGAAGTTTGTGATTTGGTGTGGCAGGTAAAAGGTGATGTTGTGGTTTGTGTGGTAGATAAAGAATTCCTTGACCTTTTCCGGATCATTATTTACCATGCACGCTTCTCAAATGCGTATTGAACTACCCACTCTATCTGATAAGGACAAGTAGGTGAGCAAGTTATAGCAATATTTACGCCTTTCTAGATGTCACGGAAATTTTCGAGAAATCTTGATCCGACTCAGTTTAATCAACCAAATAAACACCAACCGAGGAGGCTCGACCCATAACTTTAACACTTGGTTGCCACAAGTTTCTTCACTCACAAATGATACACTTGGTGATTGGTTTGCAAGCCACGAAGTAAGAGGAAATAGAGTAGCAATTGGAACCTCAAGGAAGAAGAACCAAAACCGACCAAACCTCGTGTTTTTCTCTCATTCTCACAAACCAACACACAAAACAACGGCTGCAAATATATGGATGTACATAGCACTAATTATGTCACACCAATTGGGCCAAACTTCACTAAATAGGCTACCATATATCACCATCCAACTAATAACCACAACTTGGGCCATCCACGAGTGTTAGGTCACGAGCAACATTAATTTAATTAAGTTGCTTCTAGTGGCCCCAAGTTATTTTCGGGTCTAGCCATCCAAAAGGTGTCGATATAAACTCATCCAACATCGATTTTACATCATCGCCCGAATTTATTGGGTATCAAAACCCCCAACACTAGATGTCAATATGGTCTCTTAACTCAGTGTATTAATTTGGAATATTTCCTGAGGGATAACTGGTGGATTGGCTGTGTATTTGTTTTAGTCTCTCTAATCTGGGCATTGAATTTCGCACTCGCTTTTTATGTTTTACTTTAATAGATGAAATTTTCAACTCTACTGTATTTCAATTTTACTTCAGATTATTAGCACATGGGTGTTCTAAATAAAATTGGTTTTCTTTCATTGTCATAAACATGGCATTTAATAGATGTTCGTAAAGTAAAGATAGAAAAGAAAAATAATGCTTCTTAATTCCTTTATATTTGCTCTGTGCTATACATTAATAGTTAGACCGCAAACATTTATGATTTCCACTTTTCTTGTTTTTAAATTCCAATAAAAAAAATGTCAAAAGTTAAGATGAAACCAATCTTGGTTAAAAAACGGTCGGCACTTGCTCCACCTGCAATGAGGCCTTTCCAATCTAAAGTGTTACTATGTTGAAGACCGTTCCACTTTCCCATTGCACTCTATTCTCAATATGAGGGAACGAAAGAAAATCTTAATTCGTTTTGGTGGGTATTAACATGCCTAGATGTGTGTTGTCTCCCATATTTGTCTTTATAGTTATTGGGAAATCTCTGTTTTCTCTCTCTATACTTGCAGGTAAGTGAAGAGTTATCATGAGAAGTAAGTTGTATTTGTGTTTGTAGTTTTTGGTTTACGTTTCTCTTTCTAAGGCAAATTGGTCATACGCAAGTAAGTTGAACATCTGCTTGTTGTGAAGCTTTTGTGTTTATTGTAATCTAAATGAGGAAAAAACTTGATTGGAGGTGTTTATCAGTTCAAATATGTGTGAGCTGCAGTTACTTGTCTGGTAATTTTCTCAAACATGATTTTATGTCACTTGATTTCTTCCCAAGATCCAGTTCTTCTGTGGAGAATTGATTTTATGTTTTGTTCGTCCCATAATTTTAGTACTTAGTATTTAATTAAATAGGTCAAGGAGAAGAAAAAAAATTCTGAAGCAAATGTGGATCCTCTTTTTGTCCACAGTTCCCAAACTCTGGCTGATTGGGTTTAATCCGCCAAATTCTGAGATATTTTTCAAATAGATATTATGTAATTCATCATTTTCTACTTCAATTGCTTATGGAACAAACTTTCTACCAAGGAAAAGAGATAGTTTATTAACACGCGTAGTTCATGTCCAACTAGCCAAAAATTGTTTTGTTGTAGTAGGTGAAAATGCTTCAACTAATCTTTAATTATCAAATTGTAGTAGAAAGTAGAAAAGGAGATCATAGATATGCTCGAAATGGAAGGTAGAACGTTGATGACAAGGTTTGTCTTGTGCTGATCTGACCTTAGATGTAAATTCACATGCAATATCTTATAATTCTTATCGCTTTAAACAAATTTATGTTGTCCGACCGAAAATTGTGATTCCTAACAAGATATATAGATGAGATGATGTTAACTTTTCAGGTCGTCGTGATGTATGTGACACTGTCAAGAATTTGATTAAAGTTGGAGAAATGAAAGGAATCGTTTGTTTTGCCAATATATTACTATTTGCCTTATCAAATTTATTGAAAATATATTTCATTTCTTTACATGTTGTCATTAGAGTTTAAAGTCTTTGTTTGATATCTTCGAAAAGAACCCATAGTATAGACGGTCTCCACCGCTTGTTCGGGCAGAGAAAATATTAAAGATATTCCAAAGAAATCTCACAATACCAAAATCCAGCATTATTACTTATGCTACATCACCCACTACACGTGCAACGCACGTGCATTCACTAGTTATTATACTAATGCAGGAAGTGGGATCAAAGTTCAAACTAAAATAGGAAGTAAACATAGTGATCATATAAGACAAAATTAATGAAAGACGAAAATTTGTTTAATTGGGAGAGATTATTTGAAATGAAAAATTATTTTTGAAAAATGTGTAATTAAAAATAGGAAAAAAATTATAAACTTATGTGTAAAATTATTTTATATAAAGAATAATTGGTTAAAAATAATTTTTAAAAAATATTATGAAATAAGTTGTACAAACAAACGAGCATGCAATTCCATTTATTGATGCCTTTTATGGATCTTTGAATTGCCAATGAATTTCGAGTAATGTTATTTAACATCATTGATATTAAAACATTGACTCAGGTAACGCTAATGTAATATTAAAATAAAATGTACAAATAAATGAGTAAATTAATTCACATAATTGAACACATCATATAACACCACTTGAACTGATATTGTAATACTAGTGGTGTCGCATAACAATATTCATTGACATCACTCTCTTCTTCAAGGTTCACCAATCCAATTGACAAGTGGGACCACCTTGTATCAAATGCAAAGTGGAATGTTATTAAACTAGTAAATTTTTTGGAATATGTTAAAATTATTTAATTGTGATTAGTCAAATAAAAATTAAAGTGAAAAGTACTTTTGTTTGGTAAAAATTAAAATCTAGATTTTAATCTAAATTCAAGTCAACAATTAAGTCTAATCACATGGGACCACAATTTTTTAACCACACATTTCATCAACTTTTGTTAAAATATACTAAAAAAATAATTTTAATAATCATCAAACTGGGGCAAAATAGACGAATTTCTTTAATTATGAGTAAATTAAAGTATCTATCCCATTTATAAACACTATCTTATATTAATACCTCGTGTGCATTCCCATTCATGCCCACTCCATGCCCATGCCCATGCCCATGCCCATGCCCATGCCCATCAATCAATCCAACGCCCCAGTGTGGAAAATTGAGTAATGTGACCTAGCTTTAAAGGCGAAGTATAGAAAAAGTAAAAATTATTTTTAAGAAATTTGTTTCGCACGCAAATAACAATGTTACTTTTTGGCTAAACAAAATGTATTTATTTATTTTTTGAAATCGAGTACAAATTACTTTTGAAAGGAAACGTCCAAATATGCTCTATTATTCTAGGCCTTGTTTATTATCAAAATCTCAATATATTGTTGACCCTGCATTTTTTTTAAAAAAATTATTTGTTAACGAAGTTTACCTTTCTTAAAACTATAAGTCTAAATTAAAAGTAACTTTCAAAATTGAAAATTTTAACTCTTATTAACAAAATATCATTTTTTCTTCTCAACGAGATACTCTTGACAGTGAGTTGAGGTCTCGATCTTAAGTTAATTTTTTTTCTTAGCAATAGTTGAGAATATTTCAACCAAGTTTTTTATTTTTATTTTTTAAATTCAAATTTGAGAATGTTCAAATTATTTTACGAACGAAGGTGATAGTACTAATGAATGAGGTTGCTGATGATAGAAAAAGGAAATTGAAATTTCATTCACACTTAGCATACATATAAATTCTCCTTATTTTACTCAAGGGTAATAAAATACTTCACTTTCAAGATGCAAAATTTAATATTTAGTTCCGGTTTAGATAAAAAATTACTAAAATTATATTAAAATCAAAAATTAATTTTAATTACATACATTTTAACCACAAATTTCACTAACTTTTATCAAAATTTAATTTTTACCAAAACCAAATGGCAAATGGAGGACTTAGATAAATAATACAGATAGTTCCTAAAATAGCGCTATTTGTGTAAATATTCCTTTCAACTTTTGATCCTATTTGTTTTTGACGAATACATAAGCAGAAATGAGTGCGATTCAGTTCGATCCGATTTTGAAAAGAATTGAGTACAAATGTGAATATTAGAAATAGAATAACTCGTTCTATATCTAAATATAGAATTGAACCAAAATCGAACCAACCGATTCTGATTTGGTCCGATCCAGTTTTTTATATGAAAATTTATATAAATAAGTATGAAATTATTTGTCGAAAGATCATGTTAAAATATCAAAAATGCTAGTGGTTGAAACTAAAACAACTACTTTCGAAGTAAAAAAAAAAAAGTAGAGACTGAAGTGGGAGAGACAGAGTCGAAAAGTTAATTCCTCAATTCTTTCACCATCAAAATTGTGTATGAGACTTTAATAAATTTCAAGGAGAAGATCTTGATTGATCATTTCGAAAACAATAAGAAATTTGAGTTCTTATGAAAAACTAAACTAAAAATACATTTTTTCTTATTGGATAGCATTAAACCTATGAATTTTTGTAAAGTATTTATAAAATTATTTAGATTTAAATGTTGATCACTCATTAAATTTTGTTGCAAAAGAAAGAAAAAGAAGCGTATGAAAAGTGCAAAAAGAGAAATTCGAAAGAATCGAATTCCCTGTGTATTATTGAGGCAGTATCAAGAATCAGATCGAATCGATCAATTCTCAATTATGTCAACATCGATCCATTTAGAACCGAACCGATAATTGTATCCAATTCCGATCCGGTCTCACCGGTACTTGCAAAAAATGCCCACCTACTGCCCATAAGACCGACTTCTCCTGTTTGATAAATGATTAACCACAGTACAGTACCCAATAGCATTTCTTCTTCCCCAAACAACGCACGAAGATCACCAAAGCCTCTTCTTCACAAATTCTCTGCTCAATTACAAATTACCTACACACTGTACATATTCGATATTCCAGGGTTTCTTCGGAGCAATAAGCAAAAAACCCTAAGAAATGAAAATGTTGCTTGAACTTCCTCGCTTAACCAATTCTCTTCGACTACCATTCGACGCCGATCAAGCTTATCTGCAACGAAGATTGTTTCTTCAAAACCTTAAGTTAAACAGGTAAAAGGGTGTTTTTGTTTTTCAATTTTTTCAAGTTCTGAAATAAATTGTTTTTTATGATGAATTCAAACATGAATTTGCTCGTGATTTAGTTCCACGGCTTCAGTTGAAGAATCAGAACTTGCTCGAAAGGTCGTTTATGGATGGGATAAAGGTGCTTTCTTACTCTATAGCTTCGTGCAATATGTATTTGTATATATTGAGAAAAAACTTTTGAAGAATAAATTCATTTTGTATTTGAATTCTGTAACTAAAAAGATTGGATAAGAGTAATCTCGCATGGTTTTATGGAAGTAATTCATGTTTAATCAGCGCAGTTACAAGCAATTTAAATTAATTTTTGTATGTGCATTTTGTACAAGTAACACTACTATGATAAGATTATGTGAGGAATTTGGTAAAGGTGTGAATTTAGTGTATTTTATCATGGTTTTGTGAATGTGTGCGATTAAGTAATTCATGTTTAATCTGCGCAGCTTCTGCCGAGGTACGACAGGCCTACAAGAAATTTATTGGAGCAGTGGTTGAGCTGATGGGCGGTGAAGTGGTGTCAGAGGAGTTCCAAGAAGTGGCATTAAGTGTTTATAGGCTATTTAGTGCAGCCGGTGAGGATGATGTGGATGTAGACAACAAGAGGATTGAGAATAAGTAAGGCATTCAACTTTTACTTCTGTTGACTGAAAATTTCAAAATATTATTGTTGGACTGTCATGGAAAATGTTGTAAAGCATGATAATGAATTATATGTTATAATTATGCTGCTGAATTTCTCTTAGTTTTTTGTGAGGTTATGAAATTGAAGAGTTTATAATTGAAATTATGGGAGCTGTTTGAATAGAAACTATAATTTTTTTCCCCTGATATCTCAGTTGCTTGCTAATGTCTTTTTGTTAAACACATGGAATGATGTAAAAAGACAGCAGTAAATGTTCCATTTTGCACAGTGCATTTTTAAGTGGTAGAATGTAGAAATTCTGCTAGATTGAATAAAGTAAACCTAGCTGAAGTGACAATGTCTAGGGACATTGCTGCACATTGTGTTAATTGGTACGCATGTCTTTGCGGAAGTCAATGCCAGAGAGTTAAGGAGAAGAAAAGGTGGAGGCACAGAGTAAGGAACAAGGAGAAATCAATTACTGATTAAGGCCATGCATGAATATCCACGTTATATTTCCCGTACTATATGTCCATTAGACATCAGCAAGATTGAGTGAAACCATTAAAATGAGATATTACTGTCGTTGCTTTAGTTAATTAGGAATTCTGCTATTTCTAATCTTAACTAGTTATGATTTCTTACACTTCTGCTGCCTGGAAATGAGAGGGTGTAGCTATTTTACATAAAACTGGTTTATTTTTACTCAGAAGTCATATTAGTGCTGTCTTATTTAGCCCCTGTTTGGTGCCTGTTGTTTTAAAACTCTTTTTTTAATGGGATAATTTACAACCACACATTCACACAATAAAATATTTTGCATGTAAACCCAAAACTTTTCTCGATTTTTTAACCACACATTCTCCTAAAAATACTATTCAAAACCATTTTTTTTTTAAATAATGGGCACCAAACAAGGGCTTAATTTCGTGGAAAGAAATGTTGTCCCTTTTCTTTTTTTTTTGATTGGAGGTTCCCCTGCTTAGTATCTGTGGATACTGAGATGGTCTTTTTACTGAGCTCAATCAGCCTAACCTTGAACCTTTAATCAGTATGTTCACGAGGACTTTATGACCCAGGATGAGTGTCCAGTGGCACTGTTCATAGCTCATGATAATTGTAGGGGAACCTATGTTTTTGCCTCAATGCTCCTAATGACACCTGCATGTATTACAGCTTTCAATATGTCCAGGCCCATATGGTTTGTAATTTCTTTGCTCGGGGAAAAGTATTAGACAGTTCCTGATGGGATGGCTTTATTTTCAAGTGAGCAATTATTTCTGTACTTCTAGACCAAAAACTTACCGTCCCAGGCAGCAAGGTAACTTGAAAAGGGGATGCCATGCATACAAGAACACACAACTCGTTCTCTAGTTATGAGGGTTGAAAAATTTAATCATCACTTGTCAGTACCATTACTAGTCTTCCAAGAAAGATCCAAGAGGCTTGGCAGTGGACTTTGAAAAACAGAAATTGTGGAAAACTAGTAAATGCGCTTCTAACCCTTTTTCAACTACAACCCGAGTCATCCTTATAATATATAAATGTACAATTTTGAATAATTGAAACTGATACCTGCCAACGTGTTTGTGCCCCACTATTTTGATCACGAGTTGACTGCGTCTATGTCACGCTGTGTTCGTGCTTCTTAAGAGTGCTAATAAAGTGCTGACCTTTATATTTCTTTAGTATGCTACATATTCTATATTTTTTTTACCTTTAGAGTGGTCATATTCCATCTAAAGAAAAATTTGGATACATAATTTGACAATCAATATTGCATGACGTATTGTGTTGTTATCAAGCTGTACTATTCATGATCTTGATATTTTCTTTGTAAACCTTTCATTTTGGTCAGGATAAGAGTGTGTTTGGTGCACATTTTTTAGGAGATAATGCATTTTTTTTTTGTGATGTGATGATGAATATGTGGTTGAAAAAGAAGGAAAAATTATTGATGTGATAGAAAATATTATTTTATCAAAGAATGTGTGATTGCAAATGAGTAGAATGAAAATGAAAATGAGAATGTGGCTCAAACAGGGGCTAAATTTAATGTAGCTTTCGTGAATGTTAGGTTGGAGTTCGAAAAACTATTTGGTAATGCTGTTTCAGATGCAAACTTACTGAAAGTTGCAACCCTGGCAAAGAGTCTTTCTGTTTTACAGAATAATGAGTATGGGACAGTGTCTTCATCAGAATCACAAAATGGAAATAACGAGGATTTGGAATTTGGTTCAGACCTGGTTTTCCAACATCCTACTAGGTTTCTAGTCGATATCTCTTTGGAGGATGCAGAATTTCCCATGGAGGAAACAAACACATCTTCTCATCATCAGGAATGGTCTGAGTATGGTGACTCTGCAGACTTCCAACCATCTGTTAATGAAAGAATTTTTGACTTAGAATGGCTGAGAGATGCATGTGATAAAATTGTCAAGGAAAGTACTTCACAGTTTCCTCGAGATGAACTGGCAATGGCCATGTGCCGAGTTCTTGATTCAGAGAAACCTGGTGACGAGGTACAAAGAAAATATTAACTGTTCTTCAGTAAACTTAGCTATTGGTACTTTTTAATACATTCATTGTTTTGATGTGAAGATAGCTGGCGACTTGCTGGATCTTGCTGGTGATAGTTCATTCGAAACAGTTCAAGACCTTATCCTGGTATGAATACGAATAATTCATCAAGTTAGATTGTGTTAATATTTAGTTTGGGAAGCATTTTTGCTTTTTACCCATGTATATTGGAAGGAGTGAGTTATGAAACTTATTTTATCAGTGACTGCAGTTCTGCTTTTGCACACTTTTTCGATTTGAAATTATCTGTAGGATAATGTTCTCAACATATTACGGCATGCCATCCTTGTTTCTATGAAGATCACTAAGCTGTTCGGCAGATCATACAATTTAAGATAGTAAAAAGAATAACCATTTCAATGTAATCTAGCTACTTGTGCTGCGTAGTTTGAAAATTTGCTCCTTTTCTTTATCCATCTGAACTTTATTTACTGTTTTCAGCATAGAAAGGAACTTGTTGAAGCTATCCATCGGGGACTGCTAGTACTGAAATCTGACAAATTAGCTTTAAGCACACAACCACGCATGCCCAGTTATGCCACACAGGTAACAAACGGAACTTTTTGTTTGTTGGAACTTGGAAGCTTTTAAAACACATTTTCTTGGTTGGTGATTAGAATACAGAACTAGATATCTACAAATTACTTTCTCCTATTTGTATAGGTTACTGTTCAAACAGAGTCTGAAAGGCAAATTGATAAACTTCGCCGCAAGGAGGAGAAGAAGCAAAGACGTGGAACAGATAATGGGATTGAGAACGACTTATCTTCTCTGACTTTTAGTTCTTTACTTCAAGCAAGTGAGAAGAAAAATCTATTTGATGGTTTGGTTGGGCAGGGTGATGGGCTGCACACAGCCCTTCCTCAGGGCACTGTAAGGAAGCATTACAAGGGATATGAAGAAGTCATTATTCCCCCTACACCAACTGCACCAATGAAACCTGGGGAGAAACTGGTGTGTTCTGGATATTCTGCTGTGTGATATTTCGATTACAAAGCGTTGACACAATTATAATTAAGAAAAGCCATTAACCATCTTACTGATGATATATTGTTATTTTCTTTTTCCCAGAGGCATTCCTTTGTCTAGTTTCTTTTCAATATTTGTCTTTTTGTTATAGGATTCACTTAGCTATAACTGATGTATTGGTTGCTACTTATTAATAGTATGATGGACACGTAATTGATTTCGTGGATAAAGGCATTTTTCCATCTTATTTAGAATATAGGTCAAATATTTCAGAAAACATATTCTGGACTGAGTATTCACCGCGTCAGTCTCATGATTGCTAATTTTTCTGAATTGTGTCACTTCTTTTCTTTTTATGGATGCCGATGCAGACATCGGCAACAAACTTAGTAATTGGTTGTCAATTACCGTTGAGTTTCATTTTGTTCCTACAGTTACTGTTTGTGGTTATCTATTGTCAGATTGAAATAAAGGAGTTAGATGACTTTGCACAAGCTGCTTTTCATGGCTACAAGTCTTTGAACCGCATCCAGAGCAGAATATACCAAACAACTTACCATACTAATGAGAACATACTGGTGAATTAACCTCATGTTTCTTCTTCTTTTTTTTTTTTTCCTTTTTGAAAGTTCTTGGAAAGTAGAGCTTTTGATATCTCTTTTCAATTACCTGCAGGTCTGTGCCCCCACAGGTGCTGGAAAAACAAATATAGCTATGATCGCTATTTTACATGAGGTATGCACTAGGCCTCACCTTTCTCCCATCCCGTGATATAAATTTTTCCCTCTGAAATAATTGCATGCGAAGCTGTAGAAAAAAATTGCATAGTAAATGATAAAAGGAAGTAGGGTGACTAAACAAGAGTAAATGCAAGAGAGGAGGCACTGTTGTCACATCATAACCCATAAATATTAAAACAAAATCACTGTTCAAGTTGCACTATACAATTAAATTAGAAGTATTGTAGTTCTTTCATTCCATGTATCGAAGGATTCTTCTCTTTTGAATATTTTGCCAAATATTATGTTGATTGCTACCTTAATATGGTTAGTACATCAAACAAGTGCCTTTTGCTACGTGTGCTTCCTTATGAGAGGCTATGACCTTCGGCTTTCCTTATTTTGATTAAATTGCGTAGAGCACTAAAGCAAGTGCAAAGTAGAAGGTTTATTATAATCAGGTACAATAGTCTCTAAGATGGTAATTTTGTCCCTCGTAATTTCAGAAGTGATGTTTTAGACAGATGCCATGTGCTGTTTAGTCATTGATGTCAACATCTAAATTCCGGCAATCTGAGTAGAAGGCAAATTGGATAATTTTCGGCCCTTGAGCATTTTGGGAAAGAAAACTTAACAAATAAATCTATGAAGAAATTTATTCCTTTTCTAAAACTAACAAACAAATCTATGAGGAAATTTATTCCTTTTCTAAAGGTACTCTCGGCTTTAGTTTCAGTCGTTTGGTTGGAGATAGTGATAATATTTGACTACGGGAGTGTCAAGTAGAGAAATATAAGATTATAAGTCGCTTACCTCTGCTTGGTGGACAAGTTTCCAGTGTGAAGGTTTGAAGCCATTCAAGGAATACATAACTCTCGTCTTCTCGTTAGCCACCACTTTGATGCTGTCCATTTGAGGCACTAAATTGATAGTCTAAAAATAGCTAACCAAGAGGAGAGAATTGATTTTTAAAACTTTTTCGAAAAATTAATCTAAATTCAAGCAAGTAAAGATTAAATAGATTAATTCAAATAACAAGCACAAATATAAAAGCGATAAGTAGAAGGGAGAGATGATGCAAACAATATAATTGTGGAGGTTCGATCCAAAGCAATGATCTGTGTCCTTTATTACCAAGCTCTCCGGCACGAGCAAGACTTTCACTATGTTGAGTGATTTATGGTATAATCCAACCATTTACAACGCTTCCGATCACTTACAACAAGGAACACTGATCCTTACCCACTATTGAGCTTTACGAGACCTCAACATGACCCACTATTGAGCTTTCACGGGACCTCAATATGACCTACACGGTGACTTACAACAAGGAGCACCGAACCTTAAACAATGTTGATCTTTAAGGGATTTCAATACGACCCATACTTTATTGAAATGATTTTACAATGAAATACCTCTCTTGATAAATATTACAAACAAATTAAGTACTAAGAAAGACTAACACTTAATTGAATAGTAATAAATTATAGCTCAAAGTGTTACATGAAATTTTTTGATGAATATGGTAACAAAAAATTAAATTTAATCAATTAAAATATTTCAATGAGAATATGGAGAAGAAATAAATGCAATTTAAGTTCAAAAATCTTCTCAAAATATCACTCTTTTAATGAATAATTGTAATAAATTAAGTACTAAGAGAGAAATGGGAAACTCTGATAAATTTGATGATTTTACAATTTTGATTCAATCAATCAAAGTTTTCAATATGAAGAAGTAGAAAAGTTTATGCAATGTAAGTGCAAAAATTTTATTCAAAAATATCTCTTTTAAGATTGATATAAATAAGGTGAGCACAAAGAGAAATGAAAAACTTTGATAAGAGAAATGATTTAAGAAGTTTGATTCAACAATCAAGGTTTTTATTATCAAAAAATAAATGAAATAAATGTAAAAATGTAAGTTCACATAAGATTTTTTTTACAAATATGTTTCACAAGGAAGCTCTCTTCTAGTTGTATTATGAATGCAAAATGAAGTATTAATAGCAATCAAAACGCCAAAATTTTTGACTAATCGGACGACTTAAACAGACGTCGCCATTGAACCCGACAATTAAACTAGCTGTTATGTGTCAGAAATCAGAACAGTTAAAAATTTGACTATTGGACGAACATGACGTCCGCTTGGTCATCCGAACGTCCGTTGACTTTGACCTTTTTTTGGAAAAAATGTGGGCTTTTGAAGAGTGTTTTCAATTTATCTTTCAAGGTAAGTAACATTGTAAAAATTTAAATATCAAATTGAAACACTTGCCTTTTTTGAAAAATAAATTTTTATGCAAATATTTTTATGAAATAATCTTTTCTTGCAATAGTACTTAAATGTTAATGAACTTTGTGACCATTCACATGATAATTATTCAGTTCCCATTGTTTCAGTTAACATCTCACAGACACAGAGACATATAAATGAGAGTACAAAATCCATAGAACATTATGTCCTCGGCAATAGAACATGAAGAAAATATGACTTTTAGCCAGAATTAGTTTCCAATTGAGTTAAAAATCTGAGGACACTGAAAAAGGTTCCCTGAGCCTTGCTCCATTAAGATATACCCTCCATAAAGATATTAAAAAACCAATTTTATCCCACAGTAAATGTGATATATATTGGTCCTCAAAAGATATGGCATTACACTCGTTTCATATACACCAGTTAAAGCCAAGATGGCACATATCCCCAATCCTCTAGCAACATTTCTCCTACTGAATCCCCAAAATTTTAATTTCTACCTTGCTACTCTGCTTTTGTTTCATAAAGAATGGTTAAATTTGGATTGTGAAGTTGTAGCACTTGAATTCAGTTATGATAGAATTTTGATATGAAATGCATTTGATTCATTTGACAGATTGGACAACACTTCAGAGATGGTTATCTGCATAAAGATGAATTCAAGATAGTTTATGTTGCTCCTATGAAGGTAGAATTTATCTTTGGATTACTCATGATCTATTTCAATTAATCCGTAATATTAAGACATGTCTTGTCTAGGCATTAGCTGCAGAGGTCACGTCAACCTTCAGTAATCGATTATCTCCACTGAATGTAACCGTGAGAGAACTCACTGGAGATATGCAACTCTCTAAAAATGAACTCGAAGAAACTCAGGTTATCTATTGTTCATGTGATTTTTTAATTTGTGTGTATTTTATAGGTGGAAAGCTATCTCCTTTGCTTGATGAATTTCATGGTTAGAGGAGACCCTTAATTTTTCTTCTAAATTGTTTTCATGTAATTTAGATGATAGTGACGACACCTGAAAAGTGGGATGTGATCACTCGGAAAAGCAGCGATATGTCACTCTCAATGCTAGTGAAGCTCCTAATCATTGATGAAGTGCATCTGTTGAATGATGATAGAGGTTCTGTGATAGAAGCATTAGTAGCTCGCACTCTTCGTCAGGTAAGGCACATGGCATAACTTAGTATATTTATTCTTTGGGAGGTTGTCGGTTACCCATTTTTTGAATGTTCCTTTGGCTAACGCAAAATGCAGTTATTTTCCTATACGCACACTATCTTAGGTAATGATGTTCATGATAGGAACCACAAGCTGAGTTTTTCATTTTTAATATTTGACGAGTTTCTGGAATGTGACTAAATTAATAGAGTTCGGATGATTAGGGTTTGTGCAGTGTTTTGAGGCTTTCTTGAGATGGTTAATCTGAAAATTTGATATCTAAGAAATTCAAGGAGTGAGTTCTAGTTCTTTTCCTCTCTTTCTCCCATGCTTTCTCACCTGCTAACAGATTTGATGTAATTCGAGCCACATATACTTTGTCTGGAGGTTAAATGAAAGAGAACTTGTTTTATCATGCAGATTCATGATTTCATTTTTTTTTTTTTGGAGAAATTAGTTGACAAGTTACAAGGATTGCGATTTTCCTTTCCTTTTCCATTTTGACCCTCACTTTACATCCGAGCATCACTTGTCATTGCGAGATTGTGTCTTCATCTAAATGCACTAGTTAGTTGGTTGTCAGATTGAGATGTGACTAGTGATCTTAAAATTGACAGTGGTGATTAGGTCTTATTAGAGTTGTGGGCCAGTGGTGGAAGGAAGAGAGTTGGTGGCTTAGTCTTATCATAACAATTGCACATCCTAATTCTTGTTTATTGGACTAGTGGCCAAGAAAAGGAAATTGATGGCAATTTTGGTGGTGGTAGGAAGTGTTTTTGATGTAGTACACAATCACAATTAGTAGCTTTCTACTACAAGTGTGATATACCTTTTTTTAGTTGTGTTTATCTTTCAATTATGTTAATCTTTTCTTGTTATGATATGTTTTATCTTTTTATTCTTATTGCTTGTTTAGATTAGGATTTTAGTTTATTTCCTTTTAGAATTTAGTTTTCTTATTTTAATAAGATTGATGAATAATTTTGCCTATAAATACAAAGGCATTGTACTTTTTTGGAACACAGTAATTATTATTCAACATAAACAAAGCAAGATTATCTCAGTATCGTTCTTGATTACTTCATAATTCTTATGTCAAGAATTTTACAAATGCTTCCGCACCAAATTGGTATCAAGGCTTACCCTTGCTTGATGGCTACTTGTGGTGGTAGTACGCATCTTCGTGATGATGATAGAAGGATTGCAAAACCAACCTTGGTCTATCATTTGGAACGAAGGATGTATATATTTGAAGAGGTAGCTGATAAGAATTTATAGACTTTAACTGCTATGAATGTTGGTTGTTTCAATAAGCATAGAACACGGTAACGGGTGGCTAGATATTTTCCTTGAGTCCTAGCTAAGTTTGAATACACACAAGTTATTAAAGATTCTACGAAGGTTTATCGAGAAGATATAAAAGAGTCCAATTTGAAGTGCAAGAAGATTTTTAGAATACGATGCATCATCGACAATAAAGTATGCAAGGTGATAATAAATCATGAGAGTATCGAGGAGTTGGTATCTAAAGTATTGGTGAAAGCTTTAAATTTGAAGACTGAAAAATACTCATCTTACTATCATATTTCAGAAGTTTTTAGGGGGCGAGAAATTCAAAATAGGGAGGTGTGCAAAACTTCACATTCTATTGTAAAATACTATAAATATGAGATTATATGTAACGTGATAGAGATGAGGACAACCATGGTACTGTAACGTAGATGCCACTTACATAAGTTGAGATAGCATGTATATGTTTTGGTAGTACGATAAGAAGATTGTTTTGATGTCATGTGATTTGCGGTTTGTGAGTACTAGAAAAGATAAAGAGAAAATGATTTATAAGACAAGTGATGAGGTTAAACAAGACGTAATTCAAGATAATCAGAATGTTACTCATACTACAATAGAAAAAGAAAAGTATGTGCAAGTTGAAAATTCGAAACCTGCTTATCCCTTATACATGGAAATCGACTATGAAAATAAGTGTAAGGGTGAAAAGCACTTCAGTAAAATTACAATTGAAAATCCCAAGATCGGGCCGTACTTCGATGATGAACAAGTTGAAGTTCACAAGTGTCCAATAGAAGATGATGGAATTAAACTTTTTAATCACGAAGAAATTAAAGTTTAAGTCTTGTCAAATTGATAATAAATTTTTTTTTGACCTTTTCTACAATTTTAATGCCAATGAATTGCATAAAAATAAGGAAAATATGGACAATAAGGATTTAAGTCACCGCACCAATTCTTTTGTATTGAAAAGAGCATCACTAGAAGTTGAGAAGTGTGAAGAATTGAAAATAGCATGAGTGATCTTTATTGAGAGTGGACTCGAGGATTAGAAATCGAATCATGCTTAGCTTATGAAGGAATGTTACATAGAAATTGTCTGGGAAGAAAATATGAGTATGGTAAGAACGAAGTTGACTTTAGAGAATGCAACTGAACAATATAATGTTTATCGAGCACATCAAGAAATTGAATTTTTTTCAATATCATTATTGACAAAAATTTGAGTATTTTCCTTCCGATTGATTGGTTTTTTCTTCATGAAACTTGTTCTCGAGTTTTATTCAAGTGGAGGGGATTGATGTATTACACAATCACAATTAGTAGTTTCCTACTACAATTAAGATATATCTTTTCTAGTTGTGTTTATCTTTTCTAGCTTCCTTTTCTAGTTGCAATATGTTTTTTCTTTTTTATTCTTATTTTTTGTTTAAATTATGATTTTAGTTTATTTTATTTTAGAATTTAGTTTCCTTATATTAGAAGGATTGAGGTATATTTTTGCCTATAATACAAAGGCATCAGTTTTTGGAACAAATCAATAATCAATTATTATTTAATATATACAAAGTAAGATTATTCCAAAATCGTTCTTAATTACTTCATAATTCTCATTTCAAGAATTTTACAAATGCTTCCGCACCAGTTTTGGTGGATTGTGAGATTGTTCATGGATGGTTGACTAGTGGTGGTGGAGTTGGTGGTCACATTGTGGTTAATTTTATCATCCTTATTCATGGCCTTCTGTGATTATTTGCACAGTGAACTTTGAATCATGGGCTATTTTCAATTCATTCCGTTGAAAACTGCTTTCTGTTCTCGAGTCCATTGAATCTCGTTTGCTGGATATCAATACCTGTAATGTTTAAATTATGTATATCTGAATAAGTCATTCCAAAATATATGTCCAATTTCCAACAATGAAGTATGCGAACGTGGATCTCAAATTTGGTTCTAACTATTTGTTTTTTGAAATTTTGTACAGGTGGAGTCCACACAAAGTATGATTCGCATTGTGGGCCTTTCTGCCACACTACCCAATTATGTGGAGGTTTGCATGTTTCAGCTTGCTTAAATTATAAGCCTTAATTTTGATGGAAGAGAAATATAAGTTCTTGAGTTTAGTTAATCTCAAGCGACAACCATCTTACCTTTGGAAACACCTAGGTTGCACAATTTCTGAGGGTGAATCCAGAGGCAGGCTTATTTTTCTTTGACTCAAGCTACCGCCCAGTACCTCTTGAGCAGAAGTACATTGGAGTTTCTGAACAGAACTTTTCAGCTCGCAATGAATTGCTTCATGAAATATGCTACAATAAAGTACTATATGGTCCTGCCAATCCACTCTATATCCAATATTTTGAGGTTTGATGAATTGACAATTGTGGTTGCACTTCTTTCTCCAGGTTGTTGATTCATTGAAGCGAGGGAATCAGGTTATGGTTTTTGTTCATTCACGGAAAGACACTGTAAAAACAGCTGAAAAACTGGTAACACATTGAACATGATTACTTGGAAATTCTTGCAAAGAAATTGTTCTTTTTTTTTTGCCTGATATACAAGTTCAATTAGTGCTTCTTAGTCTTTAGAAGTCAGAAATTAGTGATTTTTTTCATTGTGAGGTTTTATTTGAAAGTAAAAAAGTGGTGATGCATCCTTTGTAAGTATTACCACTCTCTATAAATGTGAAATCAAGATCCAGATTACATAGCATAATCATTCTGCTTGACCTGTAAATTGTGAAATTCATTCTATGTAAAAAAATGTGTTGGAAGTTTTCTGTCTCCTGCCATTGCCTCTTTCTGGAAATATTCAGTGGAATGTAATACAGACTACAGAGTTCAAATCTTTTTAAATCATCTGAATAAATTATTCAATGTGCATAGCGGAGAATTCTTGATGTATGGTAATCAATGCTTCATTGTGCCATTGCCATCTTAATGTTTCTATACGAGGATAGGAAGTTCTACTTATACTAATTTAAGAGCATCCTGTAACATGTAAGGGAACAAAATTCTCCACTGACCCAGAAGTTTGTCAAACATGATTTATGCTTATTTTTATATTAGTTATTCTTTAAATAGTTTATACAAGATATAGTCATCATATAGATTAATCCTCTCTGTACCCCATTGGCTGACGTTCTGTGCAGGTGGAAATCTCCAGGAAGAATGAGGATTTCGATCTTTTCACAAATGAGTCCCACCCTCAGCATGGACTTGTTAAGGCAAGATAATTTCTGTTGAAAACTTTTATGGGAACTACTATTTCATAATTTGTTAACTTTTCTGATAAGCCTATTTATGCAATTTACTCTATTCACGCAATTTAGAAAGAAGTAATGAAGTCCAGAAATAAGAATCTTATCCAACTTTTTGAATACGGGGTTGGCATTCATCATGCTGGGATGTTACGGGCTGACAGGGGTCTGACTGAGCGACTTTTCTCTCAGGGACTTTTGAGGGTATGCTGATCGCTTTCCAATTCTTTGATCCTAACTTTTCATTGGTATATTACTCTTAAACACATTCTCTTTACTGCTAGGTTCTTGTTTGCACAGCTACTTTGGCATGGGGAGTAAATCTGCCAGCTCACACTGTTGTAATTAAGGTTGTTCTGTTTGAATATTTGTCTTATTGATTAGTTATTTTTGTCTTGACTCACTGATTTAGAGAAGAATAATTTGGAACACTACTATAACCCAAGTAAGATTTGTTTTATCTACTTTTAGCTTATATAAGAGACTGTCAAGTCTCTGTCGTACAGTTTCCTACTGGTTTATTATCTTTTACCTTGCCTACTGGAATATTCTCTCCCCCTACCTTTTTGGTAGGCAGATGCGGACTTTGTCACACTCTTGAATGCTTAATTCTTGTTCAAGCTATAATGATGGAGTCTTATCTTCAGTTCAGCCACATGGTCTTCAAGCATAAGTTTATTTGCAGAAATTTTTGCCAAACACAGTTGTTTAATATCCTTCCATGCTGTTTTACTAAAACCTCAATCTCGTAATGCTAGCCTTGATTGCCTCATGGGAACTATGCTAACTAATTGATAACATTCCAGGGAACCCAAATATATGATGCAAAAGCCGGTGGGTGGCGAGATTTGGGCATGCTTGATGTTATGCAGGTCCAAATTGGCTATGCTTTTGGTTTATCTTTCATTAATGTTATTATGTGTGTTTCCTGATGTAGAAATCCTTTTATAGATATTTGGACGTGCTGGAAGACCCCAATTTGATAAAAGTGGTGAAGGAATTATAATCACGAGTCACAATAAATTAGCCTACTATCTGCGTCTCCTCACAAGTCAACTCCCCATTGAAAGTCAGGTAAATTTTTGCGGTGAAGTTATTTAGATATGTTCTTTTTGACACGTGTCAGGACTCTTGTTTTGCACTTGTATTGATTACCTCTTATCTGTCAGCTTCTCTATCTCTAACATCTACTCAAATGGTAAATCAATCCTCGTCTTGTTCTTTTTTCCCTGTAAAGCTGTCATAAAAACAAGGCGTGAGATGCTGGTGCAATCTGCATATGTTTAACTCTCTGTAGTGTACTCACGTACAAAAAGATGCTGCATGGTAGATAAATCCTTGAATTAAGAATCTAAGATATTATAATTGAAATCATTATCACACTCTTTCAGTAACCTGAGGAAATATATTAAATTGGACGAAGAATTATTAACTTAAAAATGTGCTAATTTTACTGAGACAAGTGTGCTATAATACAGCTATTGCTGAGGTTCTAGCTTATTGGTATAGGGTTACAACACCAAATTAAGGGATCTGAAGACCCTAGAATATTCAATTAGTTGTCAAAGGTTTTATAATAGCATCAATTGATCTCCCTGGGTAATGATCAAGGCCAAAAAGCTAATTGCACAAATGTTACACCTAACTTTATGTGTCGTAGATTTAGATTGATAATACTTGGACGAAAAACCTAAAGAATATATTCTCTGAAAAAAATTCAATCTCAGTGTCATAAATTTTAGAAGAAAAACTAGAGAATATCTGCCGAGGCTGCTTGCAGCATAATTGGACTAGCTACAGATTCTGTGAGATCTATCTGGGGCTAGAGTTCCTTGCCTTTTTCTTGACACTATCGCTTCTTCACCTTTCCGCCTTTATGTTGAAAACAGAGAATCCAAATTCAGTACACCCCTGGCAAATCGCCAATTGATGGTAATCTGAATCTATTTTTATATACCTCTTCTTTCTTATTTTATGATGCTTCAAAATTAATTTCATATGGAAATTGACCTTTTGCCTTGAAGACTTTTAGAACTCTTAGGAGTTTAATTTGTAAAAATCCTAGTGTATTAACTAATTTTTTTTCAAAAGTTATTACGGTTTAATCTAAGAAAGTCTACCAATAGTGTATTACATTTTCCCTAGGTGGCAAGTTCTACTATGTATCCCGTTTCTTGAATAATATACATCTGCATTCTTGGTAACATTTTGTTGAGAATACCGTGCTTAGGAACATTCAACACCACTGAGCGTAATCAAGGAGGAAAGAAGACCAAATTGATTAGTTGGAAAACTACACCATGATCTTCTTAGGATGTTACAGCTGCCTGCATTCGAGTAGCTCATTGGGTTTCTTTGGAAACTAGAATTTTACTTCTTCTTTAGACTTTTCATTTTATGCCATAAATATATAATTGAATGGGTTTCATAAATTTGTTTCGGTGCACAAGTCCTTTTTTTCTTTTCCAGAAGTAAGTTATGATCTTGCATTTTTGGCATGCAAGTTAATTTGGTTCTCCGGAAAAATGGGGACTGACTTTGATGTGGGCAAAATATTTTTGAACTATATTTTCAATTCTTGTTGCATAAAGTAGCTGACACTTTTCTTTCTGTTCTTGTACCTTGACTTGCAGTTTATCAACTCTTTAAAAGATAACCTAAATGCAGAGGTTGCACTGGGCACAGTGACAAATGTTAAGGAGGCCTGTGCTTGGCTTGGGTATACATATCTCTTTATAAGGATGAAAATGAATCCTCTGGCATATGGCATTGGATGGGATGAGGTAATTCCCCCCCCCCCCTCCCTCTATTTTGAACACGTTTGATGTATTATTCTTGTAATTTTCTGATAACTACGGGGATGAACTAAATCTTCTAATTAATGTAAGTCATTTGCATGTTTGAAGATACTTAATAGTTTCACTGTGACATTTCATACTTGTTGGAATGAACACAAGGTGGATTCATTAAAAATTCTTGGTTAGAACATTCCAGTATACCTGGCAATGGATTGAAAGAAGTGGCAAAAATAGAATCATGTATCGACACCAAATTTATTGGGAATAAGGCTACATCTGTTGTTCCTAGAGAAGTATTCCCAAGAAATAGAGATTTCAGAATCATCAACCTGGTGAAGGGTGTGTATAAGATCTTGACTAATGTTCTAGCTAGATTTGCATAGAAATTATAGAGATTTCAGAATCACCAACCTAGTGAAGGGTGTGTATAAGATCTTGACTAATGTTCTAGCTAGATTTTCTATGCAACATTTTTTGCTAATTAGAGTTCGTTGGTGCTGTAACTGGACTTATTAAAGACTCGTAGAGCAAGTAAATACTTATTCGAATAGAGAACTATGAGTTGTGTTTGGATTGTGATGGAGGAACTTATTTTTAGGTAAACAATTTACTTAGTCACGATTAACGTCAAATTGTTCTCTCCTTTCTAGCATTTCTTGGTATCACTTCTATCTGTTTAAGGTTCCAATGAAGGTGGTTCATAGGGTTGAGCATGCAATATATCATTTTCTCTTGAAAGGAAGTGATTGAGTGGATGATAGATTATGAAATGGTAATCAAAGCGAAAAATGGTTTTGGGTTTGGGTGTAGGCCATTTGGTGTCTCAAGACGTTCTCTCCACACAAATTGTTATAGCATCCTAACTTTGTAGTCTTATCCCCATTTGACATGACTTTTGATCTAAAAAGTTGCTTTTGGGCATGTTTGGAATATTTTCTTAAAGTACTTTGTCTGAATAAAATTTTTATATAGAGAAAGTTAGTCCAATGTGGCTTTCTTAAGTTCTTCTACAAAAAAGTGGAAACAACACTGAAGGAGAATCTATCCCATACAGACCCTAATTCCCATTCAGCACAAGATAATTGAGGGTAACTATGGTAATCACCATTTATCAAACTATTCCGCAACTGTTAAAAACACTTTTATTCCCCACCTACTTTTATTTCTTATTGAAATTTAATCACTTAATTTTAAAGTAGTGCTTGTGCAGGCGATTATAAGAAATCAAATTGCTGAGTTTGAAAAATCTTTATTTAATAGATCTATTGTTTGAAAAGCTTTGTTATTTTAGATTCAAGAAATGATTTTGATTGCTCATACGATTATTAAAAGTTTTACTTTTGACAACACTATTTTATAACTTCAAATGATCCACACTCTCATGGATTTTCAGTAACATGCTTGATGAATGATAATCAAAAGCTTTATGAATATATTGTTTGAAATCTGAGTATGCAACATCTCTATTTGTCGGATCCATTTATTGAGGGCTCCTTAATTTTAGATCTAAGAAATGATTTCAAATTAGATAGAATTATAGCAGTGTTCTAGTGTAAAGCGCGACGAAGCGGGGAAGCCAAACTTCGGCCTAGGCGAGTTTAGGCGAAGTCAAGTATAAAAAAAGGTTTTCTTATTTTAATATTATTTTAGTTTTCTAAATCAATTAAAAAATTATGTAATAGTTATTAAAGGAAAAAAGTGCAAAAAAGGCGTAAAAACGTAAAAAAGCGCTCGCTAGGCGCTCCTAGGGGAATCTTGTGTGGCCTATAGCTTTCAGTTTCCTAGGGGAATCTTCTCTTAATTTTATGCTTTACATTGATGATTATATTCAAATAAATAATCGTGCTCTATCTTTAGCTGCTTAAGCTTTTAGATGAGGTTTTTCAACATGGTATCAAAACATGCAAAGATCCTATTTCATATTTTGCCGTCACTCATTCATAAAATTTGCACGTGTCAATTTTTCTATGAAAAAATGAATCCTACCTAGAGGTGAGGGGACTCGTGGAACGATAGAAGGGTAAACCCTTGTTTGGTTGATGGAATGTGTGGTTGAAAAGTTATGAGTCTCATAAAATTTGTGTATAATTATTGTTGATTTTGACTTAGATATATGCAATTTTTAGTTGAACCAAATACGAGTTAAATTTAAATGAATAACTTTGTCCCATATCTAAGAGTTGAAGCTTTTAGATGAGGTGGTTTAGCACTACCTTCACTTTGATTAAATTAATATTGTCAAATATATTATTTGTCACGGCAGGTAATTGCAGATCCTTCATTGAGCTTAAAGCAAAGAGCTCTGGTATCAGATGCTGCGCGTGCTCTTGACAAGGCAAAAATGATGCGTTTTGATGAGAAAAGTGGCAACTTCTATTGCACCGAGCTTGGTCGTATTGCTAGCCACTTTTATATTCAATATTCTAGTGTTGAAACTTACAATGAAATGTTGAGACGCCATATGAATGATAGCGAGGTAATTGATTTTGATATCTAGCTTTTTCTGTGTAATGCAATGCAAGGTGAAAATATTTTAGTGAATGCTTCAGTACTTATTTTTGTTCCTTTTCAACTAATGCTTTGATAATTAATTATTTTGTACTTTTATTTTCATATCTGGTGGAACATTTGCCTGCTTTTCTTCATATTTTCTTTAATGTTTGTTTCAGTGAGACTTAATTATACACTCCCCACTATATTTCTCTGTCATGAGTAAATAAGTCATGAAAGGACCATTTAAAAATGGTAGTTTGGTAGAGTGGAAAATTGAATTTAAAATTCGTATATTGAATAAATATGTAGTTTAAGGGAAAGGGGATTATGTTCTCCGGACTTTGAAGTTTAGAGCTTGTTAATTGTTGAACCCTCCTTCCTCTGGAATTCTTAAGAACATCCTTTTGGGGTGAGAAGTATAAGAAAATAATTCAGAAAATAGAACTCTCTACTGCAATCTTGTAATGATAAATATTGGTTGCTATTATGGCAAAGTGCATTATAATATGATCTCTGACAGTGGGATTTATGGTTCCAGACACTGGAATTTAATGAAATGAATGGCAGTTACTTTGAAATATAATTTCTTGATTCAAACTTCTCAATTTCACTAACACGAGGACATCTATATAGGTGATTGACATGGTTGCCCATTCTTCTGAATTTGAAAATATTGTGGTGCGAGAGGAGGAACAGAATGAGTTGGAAATGTTGGCTCGCACATGTCCATTGGAAATTAAGGGTGGTCCATCAAATAAACATGGAAAAGTTTCAATTCTTATTCAGGTTCCTGTGAATTATCATCTGTATGTGACATATACTTCTTGAAGTAATGCGCCCGTCTTTGATAATTATGGATTAAATTTTTCTTGCAGATGTATATATCTCGAGGTTCAATTGATTCCTTTTCGTTAGTTTCCGATGCATCATATGTCAGTGCAAGCTTGGCTCGTATTATGCGAGCTTTGTTTGAAATTTGTTTGCGCAGAGGGTGGAGTGAAATGTCTTCCTTCATGCTGGAATATTGCAAGGCTGTGGATCGTCAAATTTGGCCCCACCAACATCCTCTAAGACAATTTGACAAAGATATTTCAGCAGATGTTTGTCTAGCTTTTCATTTTTCTTTCTCTCAGAGCAGGTGTATTTTAAGTTGAAATTATGAGTTTTTCATTTTGTTTCAGATACTGAGGAAACTTGAAGAAAGAAGAATTGACTTAGATCACCTATATGAAATGCAGGAGAAAGATATTGGAGCTTTGATTCGCTATGCACCTGCAGGGAGGGTATTGCTTCATTTACTTATCTAGTTCCAGGACTTTCGTCTTATGACTTTTTCATCAGTTAATATGAAATCCATAAAATTTGATTTGACTTATTTTCTGATTTGAAGTTGGTCAAGCAATTCTTGGGATATTTCCCAATGCTCCACTTATTTGCTACGGTGAGTCCAATCACAAGAACTGTTCTGAAGGTAATAGAAAGTTAATATCGTTAAACATCCTTTGTTCTTTGCTACTGAAATGTTGTGAACAACCTTGTAGTTGAAGTTCTAAAATTTCATTTATCTTTGTCTGTTAGATTGATTTGATCATTACACCAGATTTCTCGTGGAAAGATCGGTTTCATGGTACTGCCCAGCGCTGGTGGATTCTAGTAGAGGTGTGCCTTGATATTTGCTTTCTAGTTCATTTTTTCATTTCTCATTTGTATAAATCATATGATGGATCCTGCCTTCTGAAACTTTTGAAAACTATGTATGGTTAAGTGACAAGAAATGAAGTATCATCCTTAGAGTATCAAGCAAATGAAACTGATAGCTGAAAGATTTAGCTTTTTAAGAAGAAAATAAGGGAGAATGTTACAAAACAAATTATCAGCACAAGAATTTGAGACCACGCAAAAGAATGAGTAGTTGGAGGTGTCTTCTACTTCAATCTTTCTCCTTTTGCATTTGTCTTTCTTAGTCTGCGTTACACGGGGAAGAAACCATTTATATGAGTCATTCCAAAGCAGAGGTTTTATGCCAATTGAGTGATGAAAACATGAATGCTTGTCTACTAAATAGTCATAGTTAATCTGTGTTTATGGCCACTAGACGGTGTTGTATCTTACCAAGGTGGCCAATGAAATAAAAAGAACTTCACATTGATTCAAATTTTAAGACTGATGACGTAAGCTGCAAGGGTGGCACAGATGGGATTTGTCATTCTCAAATTAGTGAAATATTATATATAGAGGCCCTACATTGATATGTATTATTCAAACATTTTCTAGTTTTGGATAAGAAATTTATGTTCTTCAAGTATGAACGATATCAAAACTATTTACCTTTTGTCCAGTTGGGTATTATCATCTAAATCTCTTTGGCCTTTATCTTTAAGATCATTTAACTAGTTGTTTTTCCATTTGATAAGGGCTCTATCTTAGCTTTTTATCGAAAGAGCACCAAGGGGGTGCATCCCCAATTGAAAGTGTACCTTGGTTACTCAGCATACTAAGTGGGGTGCAGCCCCAATTCCTCCATGTTTTCTTCATGAGTCACTATATTAGAAGATAAAATCTCAGGGTTTGGTAGGAGTGAGTGCGCCAAATGTTAATCTCAGTTGCTATTTTGAAAGATATTCGATTGAAAGAAGAAATATTGGATTTTCTGAGATCAGATGCCAATGGGTCTTCTTCCGGATGCATTTTTTCTTTTCTCCCTACGCGCTTTAGCTTCCAGTGCATTTCCATTGCACTGTCTGATGTCAGAGGAATTAGGTAGCTGTTCCTTTTCTAGTTTTTAAATTCTCTCTATGAGAATTTGTCATTGCCTGCAGTTCTATCCCATCTTTAGATCAACCAAAAGCCAAAAAAAAATTAAAGTATCTTTGAAGATGATCTCTGCGCAACTTCTTTGTTAAACAGTCTCTCTGTTTGTATGAATGTGAGTTGATTACGGTTTTTTTTGCTGTTTATGTTGAATATCAATCTGCAAGTGAATATGTGCGCCCGTGTATTGAAAATTTATGTCTGCACAGATGCATTATTAAATGTTTTACTTGCTATTGTCAATGCCTTGTGCTTTGTGAGTCACTGAATAGCTGATCATCTTGCTTTTATAGGATTCCGAGAATGACCACATATACCACTCAGAGCTCTTTACGTTGACGAAGCGGATGGCCAATGGGGAACCTCAAAAGCTATCCTTTACTGTGCCTATATTTGAGCCACATCCTCCTCAATATATTATTCGTGCAATTTCAGACTCGTGGATGCATGCTGAGTCTTTTTACACCATATCTTTCCAGAACCTTGCGCTTCCAGAGGTGGTCTTATAAAGTTTTGCATATTTTTCCCTTGAAGGCTATCAGACAAATTCATCTTTGTCAATGTTGTTCCTAATTTAAAAGGTTACATCCTTCAGGCACATACAACACATACAGAACTTCTTGATCTGAAACCCCTTCCTGTGACTGCACTTGGCAATGGAACTTATGAAGCATTGTATAAATTTTCGCACTTTAATCCTATACAGACACAGGTTTGATCAATCTTCTTCTTCTACTACTTCTTCTTTTTTTTATTTTTATTTTTTTTATGTAAATTATTTGGGTTTTAGTTCTTAATTTATGCAAAGATTGTAACTTTAAGTTGTATCGCAAAGCATGGTGCATCTGACCTGATGATTAAATACATTGTGGCAGGCCTTTCATGTTCTGTATCATACGGACCAGAATGTTCTCTTAGGAGCTCCAACAGGAAGTGGGAAAACCATATCAGCTGAGCTTGCTATGCTCCATCTGTTTAACACTCAGCCAGATATGAAGGTTTTTATCTTAATATTTTGATGCTATATTGGTGTTTAACCATTAGTTCTAGCTTCCTTTAGGCTCCATTTGTTTCCCAGGAAAATGGGGAAAAAAATACAAATAGAGGAAAAGAAAAATTTCTAGTTTGGTTGAATGGAAATTCTGGGGAACGATGGGAAATATCTTTTTAGATTGCAGAAAATTTGAAAAAATTGGATGACTAAGGGCAGGGGCAATATTTCCCATCAAACTTTAGAGGCATTGCCCAACACATTGAAGAGAAGAAATTTTTATTTTTCTGAAAAATCAGATTTTCTATTTTCACCGCATTCCTTGTAAAATAAACGAAATCTTGTGCATATTCTAATATTCCTTTTCTGCCCTTAATGTGCATATGGTCTTGTTTTTTATTGATTTCCATGCATGAGTGGTCACTTAAGCTAAAAGCTTAGATTGGATTGTCAAATACCGTGGATTGGGTTTTCAAATCTAGTACCACATTTTTTTGACACCCTGGTGCTCTTCGTTTTTCAGTTTTTAATTTTGAGTTCTTAATTCATTTTTGGGTTTTGAGTGTTCATTTTGAGATTGGTGAAAGTGCGTTTTTTTTTGTCATTTTGAAAAATTGTTTTCAAACATAAAAAAAAATTGAATTTTTGGCTTGGTTTTAACTGGAAACAGCCAAAATGACTTTTTTTGGCATTTTTCGTTTTCTTTGTAAATTTGAAACTCATTTTTGGAAATTCGTTACTAAAAATTGGTAAGTAAACGTGTTTTTGGTATTTTCGAAAACTGAAAAACTGAAATGGCCTCAAAACAGCAAAAAGAACAGGCTGCAAGTCTTCCATAGGGGTATGTTTATAGCTATTCCCTATATAATTTGACTGTAATTTCAATGATTGAATTACCTCTCGATGACTTGAATTGGATCAATATGAACGATATTTGAGGATCAAAGCAATTTGTCGTCGAGACTTGAATAGTGTAACAAAGGAATTTCTTTTATTCATACCAAATCCAAACTTGAATTCGTGACCCAATCCATATGAAATTCCACCATTTATCATTTTTCCTTCTTTTTGTCTATAACTTACCTTATGTCTTTCTTGTACAATCTGAGGAAGTATCATTGGATTGCCCCCTTTATCTTAGTCGCATGATAACAAACCCAAACAAACAAGAAATGCGATTGAGAAAAAGAGCTCATTTCTAGGCTCCTTTTTTTCTGTGATTTTTTGGAAGATGAAGCCAAAATCCGATAAAGACGAGCCTGTGTAAAAGATCTAATATTCATCAAATCACTATTTTTTAGGGTTTGTAATTTCTTCGATGGAACCTTAAAATTTTAAAAATATGAAAATGGGAAAGAAACCATGGATGGGGTTCTCAAATCTCAAATACCATTAAAATTGATACCCTTGTCCTAAAACATTTAATGCTTCTATCTGATGGCATGCTTTACTGCATTTGCAAACTATTCCAGTTATATGCATGCTTGAGCTTGAGAGGTCAAGCAGCAGATTGGGAATGACATAAAGTAAGGATGATTATCAAGAGTTTCTTACTGCTATAGGAACAAAGTTACAAGCAAGGTGGGATTGTGTTTATATGAACCTCAGTAAACCTATTAATCTGTGCACTTTGAAGTAATACTGTAACAAGTCAATAGAAGCGACAGATGGCTTTGAAGTGGGCTATGAACAATTTATTGATAATTGACGATGATTATGTGCATTAAATTGAAGCACAACGGTTCTTTCCATAGTAAAAATTGATATCTAAACCGCCACATATATTCCACACAATCAGCCACCTTTATATGTGGACTTTGATTTAGGCATATGTTTACTGCCTGCCTATCAATGATAGTCACTGACCCAATCACATACCCAAATGATTGTGGTAACTTCCCTGCTGATCCTTCAGATCTGTAACTATCAATTGATCAACCTTTCCTGGTCTAATAGGCTGATATTTCATTGTGTACTTTGTGAAGAGAACTTTTGGAATGTTGTGATCTATCATTTGTAACAGATCACTGGCTGAGAATTGTATATACATAGATGTTGGCAATGCTTGATACTGTACACTAACACTGCCTGGTAATGTCAAACCTTTTGCATTCCATACACCAGTAGGGCATTAATCTTGTAAGCAAGAATTCGGAATGCTACATTCTAAATGCAATTTATATGTTGAGCTCATTTTCTGCATGGACTTGGATATCAAAGTTTATTACAAGTACAACCTCTTGTTTCTAAACCCTACGTTCTCTTGGATGGATGTTGTGCTGCTTACGATGAGGATTCCTAATATAGTAATGGAACATAGATATGAAATCAAAGACACTTTACTATGTTAGATGTATAGCTACATTAGACATGCAAAAGATACATTTCGAACCATTGGTGGAACTATGCTAACGCCTGGTGCACCCATACTTGGTCATGGGTCCATTTCCTTCATTAAATCACAGAAGTTTTGTTCACTGCTATTCCTGGTGCATGTATTTCAGTTAAAATTACGGTTTGATGGCCTTTTACTTGATGATATTAACACAAATCATTTTCTAATGCAGGTTATTTATATTGCTCCTTTGAAGGCTATTGTCCGAGAAAGAATGAATGATTGGAAGAAGCATCTTGTTTCTAAACTTGGAAAACAGATGGTGCTTAAAATTCTGTTTTCTTCACATATATGCATAATTATGACAAGTGCGTAACCAAGTGACTTCGTTATCAGGTTGAAATGACGGGGGATTATACACCGGATATGACCGCTCTCTTATCAGCAGACATTATAATTTCTACTCCTGAAAAGTGGGATGGCATCAGCCGTAATTGGCATAGTCGAAGCTATGTCAAGAAGGTGATTTCTATTTTTTCTTGGCTATTTGATAATATTTCCTTTTGCGCTTAAAAGGAATACATCATCAATCGATAGCCCTTCTTAAGTTTGCAAACTATGTTATGAATCTGAACTTGTATGCATATTCATTCAACCTGAATTAGGATTTGAAAAATAAATTTGTAGGTCGGGCTTATGATATTGGATGAAATTCATTTACTTGGTGCTGATCGTGGACCCATTCTGGAGGTATGAACTTTGACTGCTCAAGTTATTTCATACCCCATCCATTTCATATTGCATATAGTTTTTCCATGCTCTAAATTGGGCACCTCGCCAAAATGTTATCCTGTTTAGACGTTTGTCTAGAATTGGCCTTGAACAAAAACTTTCTAGTATTAAATGTCTACCAAAAATGTTTGACATAAATTTCTCTTGCTCGCTAGCACACCTATACGACCCCCTACAACCATGGAAACAGATTGTCTTCAACCTCCAATCTAAATCCACCTCCAACCATTTTAGCAAAGCGACCATCGGAACCATCGAAATAGCCAAAACAGACAAATGCAAATGCCAGTATTAAACGTCTACTAAAAATGTTTGACATAAATTTCTCTTGCTCGCTAGCACACCTATATGACCCCCTACAACCATGGACACATATTGTCTTCAACCTCCAATCTAAATCCACCTCCAACCATTTTAACAAAGCGACCATCGGAACCATCCAAATAGCCAAAATAGACAAATGCAAATGCCAGATTAACTGGACCAAATACCAAATTCCAGGATTGGCTGGGCAAAATGCCAAATTCCAGATTAGCTAGATCAAACACCAAATTCCGGGTTAATTTGACCAGATATTAAATTCCATATTCCACATTACATGGAAATAAGACCAGTCAAATTCCAGAACGTGGATGCAAAACCAACCGAAAACAAAATCTCTGAAAGCAAGTTCGGAAATTCCATTTTTCAAATTACCTAAATTTTAATCAAACAAATTCCAGATTACCTCAATGCAAATTCTAAACAAATTTAGAAACTTCAACAATATCAAAAATCTCAACTTCAAGAATACCCCACGTTCCTTTCATCAAAATTTGACTTCAACATCAATCCATTTGGCCAAAAAAAAAAATAGAAACTCCACCCCTGAGGAACATCTTTCCAAACCAAAGCTACTCAACTAACATACAAGCAGCAGTAGAAAATCACTACTCACTATTATTACCTTTTGAAGAAGCAGGCGATGAGGTATGGCATGAACAACATTCACATAATCAACATAGGAAGAACCATTACCAATCACTATAAAATGGAACAATCTCCAGCCACTTCCACCAAGAGTCTGATAAGCCCAATGCTCAAAATATAATCTAATTACACGGAAAACTGCATCAATCCCCAGTATTTAAACCATTTTTTAGCAATTACAGCACCCATATTTGCATAATAATCATTACCAATTTGCCACCAACTACCAGAAGGTACTGCAAAGGGAAAGAAATTCAAAACCAGGGCCTGTTCATGACCTGAAGCAAATAAACCCTAGACACTGGAAAGGAGAACCATGGAGTAAAACGCCAAAGGGAAAGCACTTCACTAGTCACTAACCTCCACCAAACTATGATTTTTGGGAGTTTCCTTCACATGCAAAAGATTTTTCGAATTTTATTCGTCTTCATCAAAATGAATCACCAAATCACAATCATGTTTTCCAAAAGAAAACTAACAAATGAATCAATTTTCCTAGGCAAGTTCTTGTAATTTTCAAACTTCCAGCCCAATCAAATACAGTACAACGCTTTAATGCCAAATTTCATTCCAAATGAATTTTGTAATTTGTAAGTAATCCAATATCCAGTATGTCTAAGAATAAATGACCAAATCAACTTTAATTGCACATAAAGGGCCTGTCAAAAATCCCAGCTTAACTGGACCAATCTCAATCAGTACAAAACCAAATAGGAATTAACCTTTCTTTTTCTTCTACCTCAATCTCAACACATTCCATAAAATCTCATAAAAAAAACTTCATTCATCAATTTTCAGCTGCCACTGCAACAACAGGAACACAACAACAGAACCAACAACAACCTGACCATAATCTCCAACGGTAGGACCGAAGCCTTGCTGCACCAATAGCCGATGGAAATCAACACCATCAAATTATAGAGGAGGCAACAAAAATGCTTGGAATTCCATCAAGGGCAAAACTGCTGTAGCAAAATTAAAAAACTCCCATAGGTTTCTAAAACAGATCAATCAAGATGGCCTAATTCCTCGACACCATTAAACCCCATGGTTACTGCAGCACCAGAAATTGAGATTAAAACCTCTGCATCGGACCGTAAACGGGATACAACAATTAATCAATCTTCATTGTTTTCAGGAACTTTTCACAAAATCCTCAGAAAAAACTCACTTTTCATGCATCAGAAGTCTTTTAACTCCAAAATAAGTGGCAGAAAACCCACTTGATTTTTTAATCCAAAGAATAACCACAAGGGGTTTTGGCCTTAGGGAATGGAGTCTGTCCAAGTATGGAGCACAATTGAAAATACAGTAACAAATAACAATTCACAAGTGGGCAGCCGTGCATCAAAATCAGATCCATAAAAACAAAGGCCAGTTGAAAAAATAAAAGAGAAAACTAAAGGCTAGGGAAGACCAAGAAGACGTCTAAAACAAATTGGCTGGATGAGCATAACTAAGCCACCTTCGCTGGAGAGAGAAAAACGATCTCAAGATTAACCTAAGTCGCATCAAACCTGCTTTAATATATCGAAACATACTACAAAGAATCTATTAATAAAGATAAACTGAATAGCAATTTTATCCAACGATTTAACATTTTAATCCGCTCTTAGAGTATGCAAAATTTTAACTATAGCAATTCTATCAATATCTTTTCTTATCAGGTGATTGTCTCCAGAATGAGATATATATCCTCACAGACAGAGCGATCAATTAGGTTTGTTGGCCTTTCTACAGCATTGGCAAATGCGCAGTAAGTGATGCATGTTTCAGTTTTAAGTATGTAGATTATCTGTTCTTTTGATTTGTTTTCATTTAAAATACTTTTTTTTTTAAATATATATATATTGTATGAACTAGCATACTATATCTCCATCAATGTCAACACCATCAATATCCAGTGACGATGCCCTTGCCGACCAAAATCAGCACTATAACTACAATAATATTATCTTAACTGATCCAACCTCCAGGAGCATCATTGCATAGGCTCTGACATCCGTGGCCTAGCAGAACCTATAATACATCACTAGCCCCTGATTCTATCTGTTAACCCCCACCCTTAGGTTATTTCTTAATTTCCTCTTCTTTTTCTCTTTGTACCAACATACTACACCAAGATCTCCATCCCCTAGGAGCCCAGTCATTGAAACACAACCACCAGAAACTTTATTGGAGCTGGGGCATGATGGTGGATGTTGGCCTGATTATCATCTTCTGGCTGTGGTTAGCACTCTTTTAGATTCGTTTCTTGTGGGCGGTTTCGAGTTGAATGAAAATTGAGGCGATGATTAGGAAATTGGTTACTTGCTGTGCCTGTGATTCATTTGTTCTATTGTAGTTTAGATGTTCTGTGGTGGTGATACAGTATTTGCTGGTGGCTGTGGAAGAAAATTAACTCTTATTTTAGTGTTTTGTCATTTTACCGTTTGTCTTCAGGTCATGTGGTAGTGAACACACCACAGAAGCTGTCGTGTGAGGTTGCTATGGTGATTCTGGTTAATCGGTGGTATTTTTGGGTTGGGGTAGTGGTCTGTGGAATGGATGGTTGTTGGATTTTTCTTATTTTCTCTTTGGTTCATGATCTTTTGTTTGAAATTTGGACAATGGGGTTGATAGTGGGTGTGGGAATAGGCTGGTGGTTACGGAAGCGTTTTATTGAGCTTCTTTTCCCTTTTTTAGATCTCGTGACTACTTAAATTATAGTATATTTGGTGCTGTGGGTGGTCAAATAATGCTGGTGATTTGGGGGTTGGGTTGGTGGATTTTGGATAAAGTTTGTGGCATTGGCAGTGGTGCCTGTAACTTTTTATTTTCGGGATATCTTTTCGTTTTCTGGTTGATCGCTGTGATGGCAGTTGCCTGGGAAACCTTTTTGGTGCTATGACTCGTGTAAGCCTGCGAATTTGGTTGGTGGTGTTACAAAGTTTAACTGACTGGATTTTGCTAGGGGTCATAAATATTCACTAATGCTGACATCATGATCTGTTTTGGTTGTATGGAGTTGAATGTTCGGGGGAAACTAATGGAATTGGAATCTTTCATGGGTAAAAATATAAATTGCTGTCAGAAACCTTACGAAGAAATTATTTGGTCAAAAAGGGTTTTTAATTCGAGATGAAGTATGTGGAATGTTTAACCTCTGTTCTTCTCGTGAATTACTGCCCGATATATTTATGTGTGTAATGTTTCAGCCGATAAAGAGAATTTTGTATTTTTGCTTTCATCTGGATATTTATCTAACTATATATGCCATGTTAAAACTCGAGTACGATAAAGGTTTTATGAAAGACCTCTGTCTTGTGTTGTCCATTTGCACAATGATCTTACTTGTTATTGATTCAGTGATTTGGCTGATTGGCTGGGTGTTGAAGAAAATGGTCTATTTAATTTCAAGCCCAGTGTTAGGCCCGTCCCTCTAGAAGTCCATATCCAGGTAAGTGATGTTACTTCCTCAAATTTGCTTTGCAAAACTTCTGGCTGTCTTCTAATGACATCCTACTTCATTATAAATATTTTTGTCATTTCAGTTACTTATATGACGTCCTTGTGTCAACCTCTCTTTGTTTATTGCTAATTTAAGACGGTAAAGATATCTAAGGAACAATAGCCGAAGGTTCTTTATTTAGGGAATTTTCATCAATTATTTCTTGTGGTTGATTTCTGAGGATGATGAGATTAAAAAGGTAAAATTTATTTCCTAACTAGTCCCCCCAATTAGTTTGTCCATATTATTAGCCATTTTTAGGGGGAAAAAGGAAGATAAAGACCAAAACCTAAAGCCATGAAGCTCGCCCCACTGCCACCACCACCAACCATCACATCTTGCCACAATCACCCTCAAACTAGAAAACTCTCCAACAATCACCTCTCAAACCTAATATTGGTTCCTTGCCAGTTCTGATTTTTGCAAATGTAATGTAGAGATTGTGATACGGAGCTGGTGGTGTTGCAAAAGTTGGCAGAAGGGGGGAGGATTTGGTTGTAGAAGTTGGGGCCCTGTGTCTTGTGGGAGTAACTAGGGAGGTGATAGGGGCAAGGTGGCCTGGGGACAGAGAGAGGTATGGAGGTTACTTGGTGTCTAACAAGAAAAAGGGGAAGGAGGAAGATCATTTTGTTGTATAAAGTTCGGTTGAAGTCAGAAGTATCAAGTTCTTATTCTTCTTATCTGCATATGAGCAGAAACCTGAGAATATGTTATGTAGTTGTCACAATCTCACCGGGCGAGGGCATTGATAAGTTAAGGTCTTTAATCTAGATTGACAAGATTTGTAGTTTGTACATCCAGAATTTAAAATTGAAAAAAAAAGTGTTGATGAGTGTTTCAATGATATACATTTAGCTTTTAGACCAAGTGGTTCGCCATAGTCTTGAGTTCAAGTCTCACTGCCGCCAATTTAAATGGCATTATGCACATGTAAAGTCTTGATAGGGATTTCCCTCGTATGCTTGAGGGGACATGTTGAAGACAATGTTTAAATGATTTACATGTTTCTTTATCTGATCGTTTAAGCTTTTAGAAGACGTTCAACAAACAGGAAAAGAAAAGTGAACAGGAAAATTGGGTTTTATTTTTACAGATGCATTTACACTTATGGGACTTATGTTTACTGAATGACATTTAATGATGTTCTTTATTATACTTTCTGCACCTTTTCTTGGACTATATTTATCTTTTGTTTTTTAAGGATTCTGTGTGGATTTATGGTAACTGGATATACCTTAGTGATACTCAAAATATTTCATTATTTTCAACAGGGATATCCTGGGAAGTTTTACTGCCCAAGGATGAATAGCATGAATAAGCCCACCTATGCTGCTATATCTACTCATTCACCCACAAAACCAGTTCTTATATTTGTTTCTTCTCGCCGCCAGACTAGGCTCACTGCCCTGGACCTCATTCAGGTGAGGTTTAATATTGTTGTGAAAACATAGAATTTCTTAGCTAGCAACTTGATTTATTATGCTTTTATGTGATTGAAGTTTGCAGCTTCAGATGAGTGCCCAAGACATTTTCTGGGTATGCCAGAAGAAGCACTTCAGATGATACTTTCTCAGGTCACTGACCAGAACCTTAGGCACACTTTGCAGTTTGGTATTGGGTTACATCATGCAGGGTTGAATGATAAGGACAGATCTCTAGTAGAGGAACTTTTTGCAAATAACAAGATTCAGGTAGTTTCTCTTCATCAACACTTCCATTGGGTGAATGGGATGTAACTGTCCAAATTTATTACATTGATGATGACATCTCATCTCTATGTCCTTTCAGGTATTAGTTTGCACGAGTACATTAGCTTGGGGGGTAAATCTTCCTGCTCATTTAGTTATTATAAAGGTCAGTATGCAGTCTACTTCTACATCACTGCTTAGATGACTGAAAAACGAATTTATATCGCTAGCATAACCCTTTTCTGTCTTCTCTCTCTTGTAATTAGGGTGGTTATGGACACTTACAATATATATCTTATAAAGATAAGAATGCGGTTATATCAAGGACATGCCAACTTAAAAATCGTGTTTCTATAGATAAAAGCTCAAGTACTTGTTGTATACAAATGAAATGAACTTAATTTAGCATATTTTATATCATGTAGCATATTTTAGGTTAGTAAATATTGTGTATTATTTTTTTCTTTACGATAAAATCTATTTCTATGACTGTAATCAGACAACGATTTGTGTACAAAATTCAAATAGTTTTTTCTTTGTGTTTAAGCCTCTCTTGGTAGAGTAATTAACAACTAATGATAATAATGTGCCATGTCAGTGTATTCGTTTCCTTAAGTCAGGGAGTCCATCGAATTTTTTAATGGTGAGTTATTGAGTTATTTGATAAGTGGTTACCATCTGGTGCGGAAGCGTTATAAATTTTTGTAATAAGAATTATATAACAAATAAGAACGATATTTGAACAATCATGTCTTGTATGTATTGAATAATAATTGATTGTTGTTGAAAATTGTACAATGCCTTTGTATTTACAGGCAAAACTATTCTAATCCTGTTAATATAAGGAAACTAAATTCTAATATGAAATAAATTAAAATCATAATCTAAAAGAAATTAGAAATCCTATTCTAATCGATACAGAAAAGAGATCATATTCTAAATAAGAAAGAAGAATAGAAAGATAAAATCTATTATAGCTAGATATCTTATTATAAATATCTAACTTTTATCCTATTTATAATAGGATTGTGTTTCGTCAATCTCTCCCACTTGAAAAAAAAAAAACTCGACCTCGAGCTTTGTTGAAGAAAAGAATCATTGATTGCTTGTGAGTATTCGAACTTGGCTGGACTCGAGGAAATTTTCTTGACACATGTTACCGCGTTCTATGCTAATTGAAACAACCAACATTCATATAAGTTAAAATTTGCAAATTCTTGTGAGTTTGCTTCCCCATGAGCTCGTGATTCATTTCAAGAACCAACACAGTCAGCATTTGCATGATGTTGTGAAGGGTTTTGTTGATCCCCTCGATTCGTTGTTCGAGTTTGTCGAGCCTTCGTTCGTCGTCGGTGGTTCGACTGCCACCGGTATCTTTGTCGGCCATCGGATTAATGTGATTTCCTTGCTATGATACCAATTTTGGTGGGGAAACATATAAAAATTCTTGTAATAAGAATTATATAATAAATTAAAACGATATTTGAACAATCATGTCTCGTATATATTAAGTAATAATTGATTGTTGTTGAAATGTGTACAATGTCTTTTATATTTATAGGCAAAACTATTTTCTAATCCTATTAATATAAGGAAACTAAATTCTAAACGAAAATAAACTAATCCTAATCTAAACAGGGAATAAGAATAAAAGATAAAACCTATTATAACTAGAAAAAGGAAACTAGTTGAAAAGTGTACAATACCCCTATATTTATATGCAAAATTATTCCCCATTCCTATTAATAAAAGGAACCAAAATACGGAAACTAAATTCTAAAAGGAAATAAATTAAAATTTTAATCTAAAAAAAATTAGAAATCATATTCTAATCATTAAAGAAAAGAAATCCTATTCTAAACAAAAAATAAGAATTAAAAGATAAAATCTATTATAACTAGATATCTTATTTATAAATATCTAAATTTTGTCCTATTTACAATAGAATTGTCCTACGTCACCATCGAAAAACCTCTAAAGTTTAATGGCCAATGGAATAACAATTTGATAAGTTTAGTAACTCTGAATTTGTTTTTTAAGTTTAATGGCCAATGGAAAACATTGTGCAAAGTTCAATGACCATTTCGATTTTTAACTCTAATCATCACCTCCAACCTAGATTCTTCAGTATAAATCATAGAATGTGCATCATGAAGAGGAGTGATTTCCAGATTTTCCAGGTTTTGTAGAGTAAATTTTAATCTTCACTCTTTAGTCCCCTTTCTTAGAGTGACTTGGGTTAACATCAATCCAAACCTCCGCTGAAGTTGAGAGAAACAGGTGTGATTATCCTAATTCTGGCTTCATCAAATTCATGAATCAGGACATGACCTTAAAGTTTCCAGGCTCCCGTGGTTGTAACTAGGATCAGTAGGTTTTGCTTCTTTATTGTTCCTCCCAATTGCCCCATCTCGTGTCAACTTTTATCGAGTAGTTTGACATCCATTTAGAAAATTGAGGCTGTTGATCTCTTCTAGGGTGATTTGATGATTAGGGTTATCTAGATTATTATTAACTTTTTGGAGGCTGGAGTTGTTTGCTGAGTTTTATGTGGAGGATTGGATCGTTTAGAATCCGATTTTATACATTAACACAATAGAGCCTACATTTTTATACAGAAAGATAATCCAAGAAAAAGGACAGACACAATTTCCTAGATCAATTCTACCAAAGCTTGATAGCCTATTTACAATTTGACTAAATTTAAGACTTCCTGAAATAGTCTCTAACTAGTCATAAACAGCTATTAACCCCTAGAATAGGAAAAATCTTGCAAACTGTAGTTGTTACACAATTCTTCGCCAAATCTTGAACGGGTGAAATTAAAATTGATCAAATGCTGTACAACTTCTGCTGTTTCTCATATTGCACTTTCCTACTTTACATTCCCCCACAAGTTTGATTACCTACTAAGACAAAAAGCACTCCAATAAAATCTATAAAAATCTAGAGGAAGAAATTGTGATTAATCAAAGGGGTAATTTGTGTCCGTGGCCATAAAAGTAAAGATGAGCAGGCAAGTATTCTATATGGGTCACAGGAATTGTGATATACTTTTTACGTAACTTTTATCAAATGAAGTTGACCAGCATTTTTTCATTGCTCATGCTAGTAATCCTGCTGCCTTTTCTGTATATTTTTATTTAGGGAACAGAATATTATGATGGAAAAGCAAAGAGGTATGTTGATTTTCCAATCACAGATATTTTGCAAATGATGGGCAGAGCAGGGCGACCACAATATGATCAACACGGTAAAGCTGTTATTCTCGTTCATGAACCAAAAAAGAGCTTCTATAAAAAGGTCTGAAGATTATTATAATTACGTGATATTATTTTTATGGCTTCTTTTACTGTTACGTATTAAATGAAATAAATTATTTTCTTCTTTTACAGTTTCTCTATGAGCCATTTCCAGTTGAAAGTAGCCTAAGAGAGCAGTTGCATGATCATATCAATGCTGAGATAGTTTCTGGAACAATTTGTCATAAAGAGGATGCAATATATTATCTCACCTGGACGTATTTGTTCCGCAGATTGGTACATTGCTGGTTATTATGAAATAGTTGAATAAGAACCTGGGCATAGGTTTAGGATACGCTAAATTTGATGTCTTGTACTGTACAAATAGAAATCACCTTTAGCCATTAATTGTATGGCTTTGCATGAATTCATCTTTGTGTGGTGCAGTGTTTCTAAAAGATGTAATGATTCAAAAACAAAAATAGAAAATTTTGGCTGGTCAAGATATGCCTTATCTGCTAGATGGAAGACCTGTTGAAATGCCCATAATAGAGTCAGACCAAAGGACTGTTCTTTGCCTTTTTTTGTGTGTGTGTGTGTGTGTATTTGTGTTATTGTGAAGCTCTTGATTATTGAGGGATATCTGCAACATGAATGTGATTGAATGCTTTCTGTAGCATAACCCTCTTTTCCTGTTGACTAACGGTGTTGATTTTTCTTCTTACAGATGGTTAATCCATCTTATTACGGATTAGAGGATAAAGATCCTGGAACTCTAAGTTCTTACTTGTCAAGGTAGCACCACTGTAAATTTGAAGAGCTCTGGTTGGAGTACATTATTCTTTTATATTTACAATCCGCATCTCCTAAAATATATTATTTAACAGCTTAGTGCTAAGCACGTTTGAGGATCTGGAAGACAGTGGTTGCATCACGATTACTGAAGACAGGGTCGAGCCGATGATGTTGGGTTCAATAGCAGCTCAATATTATCTAAAATACACAACTGTATCAATGTTTGGTTCCAATATAGGAGCAGATACATCACTTGAAGTTAGTGAAGTTCCAATAGAAAATTGATTTACCTTCATTTCTTGCTGTTAATTCTTTTTCCAAAGCTTTAGATATATATTTATTGGTTATTGCTGTATTCCTGTATCCTTGCCACAGGTTTTCCTCCACATATTGTCTGGTGCTTCTGAATATGATGAGCTTCCTGTGCGGCATAATGAAGTAAGTCCTAGTTTAATCTTCCATAGTAATGAACTTTACATTGAAGTTTATGATTAATACATTATTATTCTTCCACAGCATTGAATCTGTATGCTTTATCTATTCCATTCCCTTGGTTTGATATTTGTGAGATTATTGTGCTGATATCATGCCTGAATGTGTTAGCCCATTGTTTCTTCTTGTTTGACTTGATAAATGCATTTGTGTGAAATTGCAAAGCATTGCCTAATTCATGAAATTTGACAATTAATTCTTGATTCAATTATTGAAATTTTGGCTGCTCCATGACAGAGCTGAGGTTGTCACATCAATATTGGACCAAGGACAACATTTCTCTTATGAATAGAAATATCAATGATTTGTAGAATCAACTACCTATGAAATATGAATATTATCCCTTTTATTATCAGCAGATATGTTTCATTCAATATAGTGAGCAGATGAACTTTTTAAACTTCAGTGACGAACAAAGCCTGTTAGGAGATTACTTCATGAATATTATTTTCCTTACTGGGTATAATTATTTATTCTTCTATTACATACTTACAATAGTTGTCAGAAGCTAATATCAATACATTAAGGCCTTGTTTGGTACGGATTAAAATCAAATTTTAATCTAAGTCAAAATCAAACAATCAATATTAACCACATCTTTCATGGGTCCCATGGCTTTTCAACCACACATTTCAAAAATTTCTATCACAATCTACTAAAAATCCACCAAACACCCTCTAATATTGGCCTTTGTTTGGTCTGTAGGAAAATTACAATGCTGACTTGTCCAACAAGGTTCCCCTTCTGGTGGACAAGAATCTTCTTGACGATCCACATGTGAAAGCAAATCTTCTTTTTCAGGTGGGTGCTGTCCTTGTCTACCCCGCACCCCACCCAAAATGGAAAAGGAAAATTTCTTGCTATGTTACGGATATGGTTTGCAGATCTGATAGATCAGGATTTTTTACTTGGTATAATATGCAGTTTAGTTCCTTCTTAGTTTTAATATTATGTTCTTTTTAAACATTTGTTTGCATGGGAATACAGGCACATTTTTCCCAAATTGAGCTACCAATCACTGACTATGTCACCGACTTGAAATCAGTAATGGATCAAAGTATCCGTATTATCCAGGCCATGATAGATGTATGCGCTAACAGCGGATGGCTCTCTAGTAGCATCACTTGTATGCGTCTATTGCAAATGGTGATGCAGGTAATCCTCTGGCTCTCTCTAGCTTCAAATATTCCTTGCAAATTGTAGACATTATACACTGATGCAAGATTCGAGCTACTAGGTCTAAAATTTTAGCTTGAAAACTAGTTGGATTGTCCTTTTTACCTGTGTACATATTTTCTCTGGGATCAATTTCCTTAATTTTATTTGCAGGGTTTATGGTATGACAGAGATTCTCCCCTACGGATGTTGCCCTGCATGACAGATGATCTCATTAATTCATTGAATCAGAAAGGAATCTCAAATGTCTTGCAATTGTTGGATCTTCCCCTGACATCTTTGCAGGATATCACTAGAAGTTCTGTTTCTTCCAGATTATATGAGGTGTGGGTTTCTCTTTAATATTTTTGTCCACGATTTCGAGTCTTTGTATCGTAACTGTCTTCCAGCAGGATATAATTATGCATCTTTTTGTAGCTCTCTGGAAAAAATTATGTGCTAATTTTCTGTTTCATGGCGTACGAAATTGGAACTAAACGATACCTTAACAGTGCTTAGAGAGACGTACTATATTCAAATTGGAATAGTAATAGTTAATCGCTTGATTAGTGAAATAATTTATTTGCTTCCGCTAAACGATACCTTAACTGTGCTTAGAGAGACGTACTATATTCAAATTGGAATAGTAATAGTTGATTGCTTGATTAGTGAAATAATTTATTTGCTTCCTTTATCTGCCTTTGTATCCTTTAGTCTCCCCATTCAGTCTTATGTAATCCTTTTTCCTTCTGAGCCTGTTAATTGTTTATATACTACAAATAGAAAACTATAGGACCTATTCTACCCGCACATCTGGACTTGGAAGATTCTTTTCAGGAGTGTAAGATCAATGACATGATCTTGAAACGAGGAATTAAGAAATTCTTACTTAACATTTTATCTTGATTCTTGAATGATGGATCTAGTTGGTTCCATTCCTGAAAAAACTTTAGATCCAGGACAATGGGTCACCACTCACGAGACACAGGAACCCATTGTCATGAAGCTGTCTACTTGTTTGTATTTCCTCTCTTGCTGTCCTTCATATATCTGATATTTTCACTTCACTTTTTCTCATTCACAGGATCTGCAGCATTTTCCTCGTATTCAAGTGTGGTTGAAGCTCCAGAGACGAAATGCTGGTGATGAACAGTGTATGAGTCTGAACATTAGATTGGAAAAGAAAAATGGCACCAGGAGAACAATGAGAGCTTTTGTTCCGCGTTTCCCAAAGGTTAAATGTCTAATATTTTGCTAATTTGTTATTTAGCACGAAAGAAAGCTGACAGTCGTTTACAGGTAAAAGACGAAGCTTGGTGGTTGATCCTTGGAAACACCTCTACTGCTGAACTATATGCTTTGAAGAGAGTTTCTTTCCGTGACATTTTGCAGGTGCATATGGATATACCATCAACTGTAAACAACTTCCAGGTCAGCATTCTCATTCTTCAAAGTAATCATGTATGTTTTGCCTTCACCTTTTTCTCGATGGACAGAAGTATAAACAGAACCAATATGTTCTAGATAAAATAAAAATTAATAAAAGCGTCCAATCTCGAACAGCTTAAGGTTTATGACTTGGTAGTTCAGCATACTATTGGATCCTGAGTTCAAGTTTCTCTGCTGTCCACTTATTTAAATTGTGCACATGTTAGGTTTTTACCCTGCACATGAAGGGAGCACGTTGAGGACAAAATAAAATAAATGTTCTCTTAAATAGCTTAAGCTGCTAGATGCGGTTGTTGAAGACAATAAACCATCTTCTTTTACGTTGACTCCACTATCCACCCCCCAATTTACGACCAATGAATGAGCATTTTCACTAAAAGTAGAGCTTATGCTCTTTGGTCAGCTTGCTTAATTCATATCTATGCATGTAAACATTTCTCTACTATCAGCGTGTTTTAAGTTTGTGATCCTATTCAAACCTCCTTGGTGATTAACTGATTCTATCTCCTAATCGAGTGCGATTCTGTTATTTGTTTCGAGTGTTTTACTTTTCTGCTTACAATTGTGAGTTTATCATTTTCAGGGTATGAAGCTGATCCTGGTTTCAGATTGTTATATTGGGTTTGAACGTGAATATCCCATTGAAGAACTAGCTCAGTCTCAGCGGTAAGCGTTAGGATTTTGAGTCATTGTTGACTCATATGAAGGTACAGGGCTGATAATATTAGTAGCCAAAAGATAGGGTATTGTATATCATGAATGACATTAGGCTCTACGGTTTTTTGTTTACTCGTTTCCACCTCACAATTAATAACTTTGTTCGGTAAAGGTGATAATAGAATATTTACAAACGTTTGGATACAATTTATAAATTGAGTCAAAATCAAATATTAATTTGAACCCTGCATTCATAACTACTATTCATTTATTATTTGCATGTTTCATGGCTTCCATTATAAATTGTTTTATAAATTTGCCAATTGGAGGCTTAAAAGTTTTATCCATTGTATTTTACTGATGTCTAAAGGGTGTAGCGGGAGATTGGTTGCGCAAAGGTTTTTCTTTCGGGGCCTAGTATCAATCCAACCAATCGACACCCTCAAATCTCGACCCAAAAACTACAACTATTCTGAAACTTACTTTGATTTGGTTATACCCACAAAAGGACACACAAATGGAGGTGATTGCAGCCACAAAGGTAAGACTGATTGGAGAAGACACGTTAAGGAAGTACAAAGCAAATGAGACTTTTTCTCAAGAATAAGGTCATAGCAAATAACACCTGCATATGACAAAAGCAAAGGAGGCAACAATATATAGGAAACATTAGGTCTATTAATAGGCCAAGCCCAAAATCCATAGATAGACCAAGTAAATAGGTCAACACTAATAAGCCATCCAAGAAGTGAAGGGATGGACCATGAGTTGGGATGGGGGCGGGGCGGGGCGGGACTCTTGCCCCGTTTACTACCCCGTTTAATTTTTTTTTTTGATAATTTATTTTAATGTCCCCATTAATTAGATTGTGACAAATAATTCTAATTGCTATTTTCTATTAGAAGTAATAAAATTTAGTGAAATTTTTAATTTAAAGTATTGAATTCTAAAAAAAAAAATAGAAGGGGCGGGGCATTCGTTACCCATCCCCGCTTCGAACCTGCACCAGGGCAAAATTCTCCATCTTGTCCCCGTCCCAAATGCTCGATTAAGCGGGTAATCTTTGTCCCGTTCGAGGCAGTACTCTGCGGGTATCGAGTTTGTCGAGTTTTTGTGTCATCCGTAGTCATGAGCAATTCTAATTAAAATTACCTTCCAATGGTCCTAAATAGTTTTAGAGTCGGGTCGTTTTATTGAGATGTCGATATTTTGATTCAGCCAATTGGTCGATGTCGACTAAGAAATTATACCTATTTAATATTATCGCCCGGAAGGTCGTTTGACAACAATTTGTGCAACAAACCTCCACTTTGGTGTCAATAAGAAAAAAACATTATCACTCATTAGTGACAATACCAAAAGGAGAATGTACAAAATTGAAAATTATTTATCTCTATCGATGTTTAGAAGATCCTTGTAACTTCTAAATTTCGTTAATGACAATACCTTAGTGTCTATGTATGAGAGGTTATATTGTGTATGTACCTTTACGAGAGGTTACATTGTGTATGTACCTTTACGAGTCTTATTAACTCTTGTGATACAGTGTTTGGTGGGTTTGTGAAAAACAATATTTTTGCATAGATGTATTGAAGATTGACTATCTGAATATATTACTACATAATAATTCAAAACATAAAGTTAATGAAGCAAATTCCCTAAGCCACAAAGCTTCTTTAATTGCTTCACTGGTAGCAATATATTCAGATTATGTCATGGATAGTGCAACTATGAGTTGTAATTGTGATTTTCAACTAACGCAAGAGTTACATAAAGTAAACACATAGGAGGAAGTTGATTTTCTATTATCCCTATCCCATATATAGTCCACATCTACAAAACCTTTCAGTTTCACTCTCTTGCTAACACAAAATTTTAGATCTACATCACTAGTCCCCTTCAAATACTTTAAAAACCAACTTAGGGCTTCCCAATGCTTGGGACCTGGATTAGATATATACCTACTAGGAGTACTAACAACAAAAGCTAAATTTGATTTAATACAAACTATCAAATAAATAATGGATTCAATCACATTAGAATATGGAATCTTACTCGTGTATTGTATTTCATTTTCATTACATGGAGCTTGATTTTTAGATAACACAAAATTATTAGCTAAATGTAATGTAACATGTTTGTAATCATGCATGACAAATCTTTTCAACACATTTGAAATATAAGGAGATTGATGTAAAAACAATACAAATTTTAACCTCCGTCTTTCAATTTCCATACCCAGGATTTTCTTAACTTTACCTAGATCTTTCATGTCAAATCGGATTCAATTTTGTTTTTATCTTACTTATTCACTAATGTTATGAACCAACTAAGAGCATATCATCCACATAAAGCAATAAAAATACTTAGTCGTATTAGCATCATCATATTGAAAATACATGCAATGATCAAACTTACTTCTTTGAAAACCTATAATGAGTACAATATAATCAAATCTTTTATGCTACTGTCTAGTGACTGCTTTTACCCATATGAAGACCTTTTAAGAAAACGTACATGATCAGGTTTTAGTTTGTTTTTAAAACATTTTGGTTGATTCATAAAGATTTGTTAATCAAGTTTACCATGTAAAAAAAATCAATTTTTACGTCAAGTTGTTCAAGTTTTCAGTTAAAATGTGCAATCAATGCAAGTATGACCATAATAGTGGTGTATTTAACAACTGGTAAAGAAATCTCATTATAATTAATACTCTCCGTTTGTTTGTATCCCTTAGTCACTAACATAATTTTAAACCTTAGGAGTTCAAATGTACTAGTACATTTCTTAACCTTAAAAATCACTTACAATCAACGGTAGGTTAATTATTAGGTCTAGGTACTAGTTTTCAAGTTTGATTCTTTTCTAATGGACTCATTTCCTCTCTCATTGCCCTAAACTACTCTTCTGATTTATACTCTTCATCGCATCCTCAATTGTTTTTGGCTCTATATCAGCTAGCTCCTTGTAGCTAGTGTGAGTAAAAGTTAACTCAGATTCATATCTGAATCTTCTAGGCTCCTCGGTTTGTCTTTTATTTCTATCCCTAGTTAAGTTATAGTTTGCTAAGGGATTTTCTTCCTCAAGATGCTTTTCTATCACTACTTTCTCTCCATTTTCACTTTAGGTTGTTGAACTTGAATCTCCACTTCATCAGAGGTGACAGGGATGTGTTAAGTTTTCCTAACTCAACATTCAATTGATCTATGTCCTTACCTTGCTCTTCTTCACTGGTTCAGATCAGTCGTAAGATAAGGCATTTCACCATCGTTAAATGTGACATCTCCACTCACAATGATATTAACTCCTTTTTGAATTCTATCACATATCTTGTATCCCTCAACACTCTCAGGGTAACCTAAAAAAACACATTTTCTTGTTCTAGGTTCAAACTTTCTCTCACTCTAATGAGAAAATGCAACACAACCAAAAGTTCTAAACACAAAATAGTCACTTAGCTTACTGACCATTTTTTATGAGGAGTTTTACCATTCGATGCAGTATATGGAGTCAAATTAATCAAATAACAAGCAGTTATAACAACTTCACCCCAAAATGACTTTGGGACACAAGAATTTAGCATCATGCATCACACATTATCAAGTATAGTTCTATTAATCCTTTTGGCTACCATGTTTTACTAGGGAGTGTAAGGAACATTCTTATGCCTTGTTATTCCATTCTCTTTGCACATATTTTCAAATTCAGTGTTACAAAATTCTAGGATATTATCAGTTCTCAAGAACTTACTCATATTGCCAGTTTGATTTTCAACTTGTCTTTTCCAATTATTAAAATTATGGAAAGTGTCAGATTTATCTTTTGAAAGATAAACTCACACATTTCTTGTGTAATCATCAATAATAGACGAAAAGTAGATATTTCTAATTGAGATGGGATTACTAGCAGGACCCTACAATTCTGAATGCACATATTCAAGCTTGCCTTTAGTTTTGTGAACACCTATGGAAAAAGATGTTATATGATGCTACCAAGCACATAGTGATCACATAATGATAAATCAAACACACAATCATTACCAAATATACCTTTTTCATTAAAAAAAACTTGAGCCCCTTGATACTTACATGTGCAAGTTTATTGTATCATTTATGTGTGTGTTTAGCTTTGACATAAAAGATAAGGAATTGATACCTCTTATTACTTATCCAGTAGTAATATAGATATCATTTTTTCTAGTTCCTTGACAGAAACAAGTGCACGTTTTATCATTTTCAAAACTCCATTTCCAATTTTACCAGGGAAGTCAGCTTTCTCAAGTCTCCCTACTGAAATTAAATTTTTAGACAGTTCAGGAATATATCTAACATCTTTTAAAATATACACAAAATCGGTATCAAAATTCAAAGTAATATCACCAATCTCAATAACAGTATAAACAAAATTGTCATACAGCACAACATACCCATCATTAGATTCATGCAAGCTTTCAAACCAATCCTTTTGAGATATCACATGAAAAGATGTATCAGAATCAAGTATCCACTCTTGCAAACGGGAATTAACAGTTATATTCAATTCACCGGTAATAGTAAGTGGACCGTAATCATATAAACCTACCCCCTAATCAAAATTGGAAGTAGAAGACAAAACATTTATTTCATCTCTCCCTCTTTACCATTTACCTTAGGGTCTCACTATAACAATCTGTTATCAAATGCCCCGTGTTCCCACAACTATAACATTTTTTAACCCTGGTTCTAGATTTTGATCTAGACCTACCATTGCCCTTCTTTTTTACCTCAATTACTACTTTACTTGCCACTATTATGGTATCTGCCATGACTGTTTTGCCTAAATTGAGTTCTACCTCTCACCATGTAAATCTCACCACTCGTTTTATCATGTTTTTCATTTTTAATTTTCGTCTCTTTACTTCTATAGAATCAATGACAATTTCAAGTGTTAAGGTATCTCTATCATACTTAATCACATTTTAACTTTCTTATAAGTGTCGGACATGGAATTAAGCAAAATTAAAACTTTGTAGAGTCCAGACACAGACTCTTCACAGTTAATAATATATTTAGCAAGTTTGTTAAACACGTCTAAATTGTCGTCAATATCTTTTGAAATATCCATTTTAAGATATAAAAAAATGTTCAAGAAGCTTGTTCGGAGTAGATTTGAGCAAATACAAGTCCTCCAATTTTTTCTAAAGTTCTTTAGTAGTTTTAAGTTTACCCACTTTTCTCAAAATAGCACCACACAAGTGTAAAATGATTGAAGTGTAAACAAGCATATATCAACTTATTCTTTTTGTTCTTTGATAAATCAGCAGAAAAATTTTCTTCAATGGCCTTTAAAACTTTCTGTTTAACCTAAATACCTCACTTTTTGTTGTCAGATTGAAAAATCACATTTTCCGTTAAAAATTCTTAAATCAAAATTGTGAGTTGTCATTTTTACGAATCAATAAAAAAATGCATAGAATCACAATTAAGCCACACAAAGTAGTCAATGGTCGCGGACAATACTCACCGTTCTGGATTTCCAAGGTTTCATGATATTCACGATCTCAATATTAAGGGACTATTCAAATGGGTAAAGTCTGGGTATTCTAATGGAATTAATGATATAACAAACAGGTATGCCAACCAAACAGTTTCGCATACAATGTAAGTATTACATTGTGATACAAACGACAATTATATCACCAAGATAATAAGTTGATTTTATCAAATAAATATTTCAATTATATTGTCACCTCACACGGTAACTTCAATCATATTGTCACCCCCACACGATGACTCGTTAATTCTGAAATTTAAACTGGATAAACTAATTTACCAAAGCGAACCAAGTTTGAGGGTCCGTAATTTCGGAGAGATGTGAATCTGCTGTTTTAGAACCACCACTATTCGCACTAAAGTTTCAGTAATGTAACAATAGGATCAATCAATAATCGCAAGCCAAGGGTCCAGGGACAAAATAGTCCAAATTCGTCGTATAACCTGAAACAAGAAAGTAACAATATAAAAACATTCAGAACAATAAATCGAGTAATTTGTTCAAAGAAAACTTCTCCAGAAAATGCTAGACACTTTGCCGCCTTTACGCACCACACACTTAGTGGTGCCTCCACTTGCACATTACAGTTTTGGCCTCAGTTTCACCAAACATATTTTGGTTTGGCCGAAAATCGAGATTGCAGGTTCGGTTTTCGATCTAAAAGGTTTTTGATCAGATATTTGGCATGGGATCGCACACTAAATGCTCCAATACCAGACTGTAGCGAAAGCTTGGTTGCACAAAGGTGTTTTTCCAGACTCAATATCAATCCAACCAATTGACACCCTGAAATCTTGGCCCAAAACCTACAACTATTCCCAAATTTCAGTTACTTTGGTTACACCCACAAAAGGACACATAGATGGAGGTGTAATTGTAACCACAAAGGCAAGTTCGAATGGAAAAGACGCGGTAAGGAAGCACGAAGCAAATAGTCATTTTCTCTAGGTCACAACAAATAACACTTGTATACGATAAAGCAAATGAAGTGACAATGTGTAGAAACATTAGATATAGTAATGTGCCAAGCCCAAAATTGATAGATGAACCAAGGAAATGGGTCAACGCTTATAAACCGTCCAAGAAGTGAAGGAATTAGTCATGAACACCTCTAATTAAAATTAAGTTGCTTCCAATGGCCCCAAATAGTTTTAGGGCCAGGTCGTTTCATTAAGATGTCGATATTTTAATTCAGTCAATTGATCGATGCCGACTGAAAAATTATACCAATTTAACATCATCGTCCAAAAGGTAGTTTGACAACAATTTACCCAATAAAGGGCTATTCGGTTATATAATGAGCATAGATCATTTGAGATTTTCTTCAATTAAGTTGGTAAAATATAATCCCCCAAAGAAATGACAATTAGGTGGGTACACCAATCCAAAATCATTAGGTGGGTGGACAATCAAAATGCACTTAGACTTTCAGGAAAAAAAAAATAAAAAATAAAAATCAACAGATATCAAAATAATTAAGGAAATAAAAGAGAGAAATATTAATTACTCCATTTACAGTTGAACCATAATTTGGGCATAAGCAGGAGAGGCATAAAAGATTAATGACTGATAATTAGCATTGAATAGTACTTAACAAGTTGCTTAATCTCTACTAATCACCAACAGATTCATACTCAAACTATTCTTTTAACGTAAAATAAATGTTGCAGCAATTTACAAGGAATTCATTTACAAGTCTAGCCGAAACTTTTTAATCCCATACAAATTAGTTTCATAGCCTAATCCCAGTCAGTGTCGAAAAATCCTGCATCTTTCATCTCCGAGTAATAAGCATTATCCAACAGCCAATCTTCCTCCTGAAATTTTGCGATCGAGAGCACATCAAATAAGTAAAACACGGAAAAGTGAAACTCTCTCAATTTAGTACAGAAAAAAATTACCTGGAAAAAGTCTGCAAGAAAAATTATGTACAGAAACGGAAGATAAAGGGAGTGATGAGCTATCACTATAAAACTGGACAACCTGCAGAGAGGAAGACAATCATCTGAGATAAGTTGGGGTCGATATCAAATCTGGTGTCGTATAGAGTTTCGGAAAAAATTATAGTACCAGAGTCCGAAGCCAACCCCAATTCCAGCAAGCCCAATGGCAAACAATGCCGTTACATTGATTATAAACATGAGGATCACGTAGTTGTAGAAAGCCGGTCTTGCTGCAAGTTTGCCCCAGCATAGTTGGGAGTTGGGGGTTAGTTGGAGGACAAAGCAAACAAGAGACTCGATTAAGGAAAAAACTAAAACTTACGTGGCAACTTATCTCTCCACTTTGAATAGTGCACAAATGCTATGTAGCCATAGGCTGCTGCAAGTATTAGCGTATGAGTGAACCATACACCCCACTTTCCCCGATGTGTAGTTTCATTATCAATGAAGAGGGGAACCCCAAATCCAAATATGAATATTACCTGTGAAAGGAAAAGGTCTCAGTTATAATGGTCTGAGGTTTTATTTTGTGAAAAGTAGTGCTCCTTCTTGTTTCTTTTGAAATATTTGGAAGGACAGAATCAGGCGGAAATTGAAGTAGAAACAAACTTATTAACTCTAGTTGCTATACTGTAATGATGACTGCATAAAATATTTTTATCATATTTACAGATAGCTTGTAAAATTGTATCAAGGAAAGCATCATCAGAAAACCATGGTCACCACTGGAATGACATACAGAATTTCGCAAGTCATGAGCTTTGATTCAAGAATGAATGAATGCATCATTATTATAATCTAATGGAATCATACATGCATCAGTATGCGCTGTTCATCCATGCACAGATGGTGTAAGAACACATTCGTTGAAGGGTCATGTAAGAGACAAGATTACAAAAAACAATGATCAAATATGTTTAATGAAGGGACAGCAATTCAATTAATGTGATGTTTAGCAGTACATATGCCGATGAGTAGTGAATTTATGCTACGGAAAGAAAACAAATATTACCTGGAGAAGTATATCGACAGCCACAAATACACCTGAAACTATGAAAGTACGTGCTAGAGCTTCCAATCCACTTGCATAACTATCCTGGAGCAAGAAGGCCACTAAGCTAATTTCTAGAAATAGCATTCCACTTTCTGTGAATAATGACAATAGGTTCCATGCAATCTCCTTCCCTGGAGAACACTGCCATTCCTGTTTTCCAGGGGAAAGAAAAAGTCAAATGCCACCCAAAACTAGATAACCTTGGAATTCAGACCAATTGTAAAAATCATTTCATTGGCCATTTAAAGATGCTAATATTTTTATACAAGTTCTTGAATCTCTAGGAATGGGAGCTTCTTCTATCAGAATGTAAGCACAATTTGATGGAACACAAGAATAGATGTGTGAAAAGTAATGCATTTGGAGAGCCAAGTATAGCTCTCTCCGGAAAAATTATTACACCACATGATTATATAATGATTGGCAAAATAATGAGGACTTAAAAAGGATGAAAGCTCCAAATTAATGTTAAGAGAAGTCTAAGAGGATGACCACTTAAACATCACTAGTTATAACCTTGTTTCAAACTCATAGCGAATGACTTCTAACCATACAAAGTTGACCGTGTTTCATCATCCTCATCCATCCAGGGTAACTTCTGTGTTTTATTTTATGTCATTGAGTACAGTTACGGTTATAAACTCTGTCACTCTCTTGTCTATTTTGATTATTATTGTGTCAACTACAGATATAACGCTCTACGAAAGTTCAACATAGCACTTGCGATAAGAAAACTCATTTAACTTCCACTCCCTGTTTAGTATAAGATCTTTTACCAGATTTTATCAGAAAAACTGATTAGATCACTTCTTTAGACTACTAAACATGTGATAGGTTAGCACAACAGAATTGGTATTAGTCAAATCTCATAGCTTATCATTGTTATGTATCAAAAGAATACATCTCTGTCCAAATAATCACACGTAATTTTTTTATACCAACCAAACTCAGCCAAATGATTAAGTCTCTGTAAAAGTGAATCCCACGACAATTTTACCGAAGTTAGCCTGTAACGAAGAAATGAACCTAGTCCATAAATTTTAAATAAATATAAATCAGTGAAGATTAACAAGTCTCTGCAAATCATTACTTACTAAAATGCAGCTAAAATTGCAGAAAACTAAAGAAAATACTGCTAAAACTCTATAGATTATCAATTCAGAACGGTAAATTCCCAAAAAGTCTAAGCAATACCTCCTCTTACATTAGACAATTTCCTAATCAAAAGCAGCTGAATGTACAGTAATGATCTTTAATGTGAGAAGATGACAACTCAATACTATAAGTTTACAAATTTGTATAACTATTGAAAATAAGAAACATTTTCCAGGCAATTTACCAGAAGGGGAGTAAAAATTCCACAAAAATCCGCACAGTACCTGAAGAAATGACCAGGCAAGGTTGAAAAGAACGGTGAGCCAGATAAACGCATAGTAAGAAATCATGACATAAGACCTGCGGTGGCTCAGCTTCTTAAGATTCCGCTTAGCTTGAAACCCTAGGTACAGAACAAACAACACCGAGGGCACAACAAGAGCTGCGTCGCGCCAGAATCCGGTGCACCCCGCGCTTCCTAAATTGTACCATTTGGAAACTGCGTGGATTTTAATCGGTAACGAAGGATCTGTGATGTTCTGAGTTGAAGCGATCGATAGGGTTATATTTGGGGTTGACATCAGTATAATTCAAATTATAATGAAAATCTAATAATTTCAGAGAATCAAATGCATCGTCGATCAAATTCAAAGCCAACTTCAGTTTTCCATCAGCAAACTCGATCGGTTCTTGTAGTGCGTCTGTATGTGTTAGAGAGAGAGGAGAGAGACTTGAGAGGTGTTTGGATGAGGCCCTGTTTTTGGTGACAGAAAAAAATGGTCACTTTTTTGGGAAATTAGTAAAATGGTCAATTTTACCCTTTTTGTTGACAAAAATGATACATGACATTAGGTGGATTCACAATATATGAAGCAAATTTTGAAAGTTTTCAAGAGAAAAATTATTGTCACGAGACAATCGTCGATATGATGGACAATTTTAACCATCTTAAAAAATAGTTCGACTAACGAAGGTAGATCGTTCAATTAATGAAGACAATTCATCTATTCTAGATAGTTGAAATTGTCTTTATTAGTCTGCCTTTGTTTGATGCATATTAAAATGAAAAGAATGCATTTTTATGGCGATGTGATGATGAATGTATGGTTGAAAAATAAATAAAAGTTATTGATGAGATGAAAAATATTATTTTATTGAAGAATGTTTGATTAAAAATGAATAGAAGAATAAGAATGAAAATTATAATGTGTCTCAAACAGGAAACATTTAGAATTATTTAGTGAACCAACCAACCAACACTCTCATTAAGAGTGACTTTTTACTGACATCTAAATTTGTCTCAAAAGTCGTGCACTTACCCTTATTATCAATTTAAAATCTTTCATACGAAAATCAAAATTTTCTAACCCGAAAACCACTATTTTTGAAGGTTTAAAATATATGGGATTACAACCAGTGATTTGAAAGCAAGTGGACGCAAGTCACGCAATTTGCATAAAGTAAATCACCAACCAGACTGTTTTCACAACCTACTGCTTCAATTTAGTCACTAGCTAACTTTCCCCGAATTAACAAAAGTAAATGAATGAAGTATGAAGTAAGTCCAAACAATAGAAGTCGACCTTCCCGGCCTTTGATAAAGAATGCGCGGACAATCAAGGAACTGATTGACGTTTAATCTAATAAAGAGTCTAAATTGTACCCCAAAATCGTAATAAGTTGAAAGAAAGACATTCATATTCAATTGCGGCCAGTTCATCCAATTCAAGGATCGGTTTAGGTTTTATTATAAGTAATTTTTGTATGTTGTAAATAATTTAAGCTGCAATTTGCAAACTATTAAAAAAAATATTCAGTTTTTGAATTAACTTAATTATAAATCTTATTAAACTTCCAAGCAAAATTAAATAATTATAATCAATGGCTTTGACCAGCGTGTGGCACGATGAACCATATTAAATATAATATAATATTGGCAGGTTTATGGACTCAATTGGTCTGGAGATTTGAAATATGGATTCCACAATGTAAGAACCATATTTTTTGGAATAATGCTATCTATCATCAATAGATTTGAACATCAGTCCAAGTGTCAACATATCATATGTTCCATTAGAGTTGCCACCTAGACTAATATTAATATTGGTCTATTTTTAAATGGATGGGTTCATGATTGTAACGGTTTGAACTAGAATAAGTCTGGACACAAGATAGTTTGCGTAAATCTACTAGCCAATTTTGACACTCATACTTTATATATACTTGATTGTTACAATAATATATAAATTAATCTAAGATTCATTAAGAATTCACTCTAGGAACACGCATATAATTATACTATTAGTAATTGCCTAGCATATGCTGATATAGGCTATGTATAAATCTGATCTTGACATAATCATCAAATTCGCGTTATTGCTTTTGTTTGTTGAGCTGATACGTCACACAAAGTTAGAGTTGGCAATTTTCCCCTCTCCGCCCTCGCGGGGCCCCACCCCGATTAGGCCAAAAAACCCGCCCCGAACGGGTTGAAGGGGCAAAGCGGAGATGCCCCGGGCGGGTCCGCCCCGCCCCATGAAAAATAAAATAAAATAATAAAAAAATAAAAAAATTGTTTTGGACATTGTTTGTTTTGGACATTTTTTTGTTTCGAGTGCTTGCTTTGGATTTTGATGTAATTAGTTTGAACATTATTTGCTTTGATAAAATTTTAAAACTTAATGCATTTTAAACAAAAAGGAACAAGAAACGGGGTAGACCCGGGCCGCCCCGTCTAGGGCTAGGTAGAGAGCGGGATGGGGCGGGGGAGTGTCATGGCGGGGCAGGGAGGGGGTGTCCCGAACCTGCACTGTTGCCATCTTTACACAAAGTGACTAAATCAAAATAAAATGAAAATTCTTTTTACAGAAAGAAGACTATTTGATATATTAGGGTGCGTTTGATTTTCTATTTTAAAGTTGTTTTCAGTTTTGCAAAATATTGAAAACATGTTTGGTACAATATTTTCGAAAATAAGGATAAACTTATAATATAAAATTCAAAATGCATTTTTGACCTTTTAAGCGTTTTTAATGAAAATTCTGAAAACATTCCAAACATGAAAACAAGCTATTAAATAAAATTCTATTTAAATAAATTTTAAAATTAGATATTTTTAAAAATAAAAATAAAAATTTCTAACAAATAAAATTTTAAAACTTTAGAAATTAATTCAAATATTGATAAATTCAAAAAATAAAAAATAATATTTTGAAAAAATAAAATCGACTCCAGGAACACGCATATAATTCTACTTTTAATAATTGCCTAGCATATGTTGATATAGCTTATAAATCTGATCTTGTCATAAATCATCAAATTCACGTTATTGCTCTAGTTTGGTGAGATAATAGGTCACACAAAGTGACTAAATCAAAATAAAATGAAAATTCTTTTTTACGTAAAGAAGACTATTTGCATATATTAGGGTGCGTTTGATTTTCTATTTTCAAGGTGTTTTCAGTTTTGCAAAATATTGAAAACATGTTTCGTACGATATTTTCGAAAATGAGGATAAACTTATAATGTAAAATTCAAAATGCATTTTTGATATTTTCAGTGTTTTTAGTGAAAATTCTGAAACATTCCAAACAGAAAAACAATCTATTGAATAAAATTCTATTTAAATAAATTTTAAAAAATTAGAGATTTTAAAAAATAAAAATAAAAATTCTAACAAATAAAATTTTAAAATTTAAGAAAATTAATTCAAAAAATTCATAAATTCAAAAAATAAATTTTTAAAAAAATAAAAAATAATGTTCTAAAAAATAAAAAGAAATAAATTCTAGAAAAAATAAAAATAATCGATATTAAATTGTTTAAGCACTTAATGATTATTTATATAAAAATTTTAAAAAATATTAAAATAAATACAGATAAATATTCTCGGTCCACATCATTAGTTTTTATTTTCTATATTTTGAACTCAATTTATTATTATTTTTTTACTTTTGTAGTAAGAAAAAATAATTGTAAGATTCATTCATTTTAAAATGTATATAAAATTGTTTTATTTTTACTAAATAATTAAATTTCATGAAATAAAATGTCATAATTTTTTTTAAAAAATATTTAAAACCAAATGTATTTTCTAATTTTCTATTTTGAAAAATAATTTTTCAAGATGACAAACCATTCGTATTTTTAATAATTTTAAAATTGACCCACAAAGCAGAAAAGTGAAAATAAAATCAAAATTAAAAATTAAAACACGAACCAAATGGACCATAACTTTTTTCAGTTCTAATCACCCTCACCCCGCCCTCCACAATTTAAATAAAAAATCCTGTTTGGAGAAGTTCGACATCTTTTAAACAATTTTACGAGATCAATACGTTGTTTTACTAGTAGAATATTTTGTATAATGAATTAGGCATGATCCAATATAATGAAATTTGTATTATCTAGTCGAGCTTATAAAAATGTCAAAAATGGTTTTAATACATTTGAGAATAATTTTTCATAACCTTCCATAATAATAATTTAGTACATAGCCTATAAAAGAACTAGTACAAGTTTTTTTTGGTATTCTTAGCATTAAATATCAACAAAAGAGCTTAAATACATTGCATTTTGGCAGAACTTAAATTTTTTATACTAATCAAATATATTTTTTATTCACATATTTCGTATGTACGATAACTTACTAAATTATTATTCATAATTAAATAGCCAAATTTTCAAACATTTAATACATGAGCTAATCCTGGCCTTGGTTGCACCACCAATGGCATGGCCCATTGTAATGCTAGCCCGAAAGCTTCCTCCATGTCGAGCTTCTAGGCCGATAACCCATCAGGCAACTTGAAACAAAGCGTGTGTATCGAAGTTGCAGTTAGTAGCTGCACTATGCGCAAACCCAAGCTCATTCCAGCGCAAATTCTACGGCCCGCTCCAAATGGTATCACCTCATAATTATTTCCTCTAACATCAACTTTGGGCTTTTCACCACCCTTTAAAAAATTCTTGGTCGAAACTCAAGTGGGTCGGCCCAAACATTTGGATCACGAGCTATGGCCCAAACGTTGACATGGCATTGAGCCCTTTGGGATGAAGTAGCCATTGATCTCACAGTTCTTAGCAGCCATTCTTGGGAGAGATAGTGGAGTAGAAAGATGAAGCCAGAAGGTTTCCTTGATGATGGCTTAAAGGAATGTCAACTAGGTTAGGTCAGCTTCAGTCACGAGTCGATCCTTACCCACAACCATATCGAGCTTTTCTCGGGCTCGAGCCAAAATCTCTGGGCGTTAAGGGAGTTCTGCAATAACTCATTCCACAGTATTAGAAGATGTATCGCTTCCTGCGGAAAACAAGTTCTAAAAATATGACCGCACATTAGTTCGTTAGCAACCAAATCTATCTCTGACCTATTCATTTATATTTTGTAGGTTTACTATATTTTTCAAACCTAAGAACCTGTCCAAACCTAAGGTTCTCCATCAAATATCAACAACGTCATACTAAATTAGATAAGAGACCGTGGAAAGGGTCCAATATTAAAAAAATAAAAAAAATAAAATGCCCCATTAGTGACTAACAAATTAAATCAATATAAACCAATCCTTTCTAAATGAAATAATATTGATTTTATTATGCCAATAACTTACTTGGAGTCATTTTTTATCTCCTTATAAATGTTTTTTTGTAACGCCCCGAAAATTTTATAGAATAAAATTATTTGTTCTATTTACTATATTTTTATAATTTTGAAAAGTTGATGGATTAAGGTAAAATAGTATTAAATTCATTTTTAATTGAGTCAAATAATTAGATTTTGATAGAGTAATGATAAATATATCAATATTGAGCTTGTTTTGTAATTCATATTAAATGACACGTCGTGAACTCAAGAAAAAGTTAATTCGTATTAGTCAGGCCCAAGATATTAAAGTTTAAAGAAGTTGTCAATATTTGATTTAAAATTTATTCTGAATTTTAAAGGGTCGGCAGCCACATGGGTCTTTAGATAGATGTAAATCATTTTTTTTTTATTTGATTATGATAAGATTTTAATGTAATTCAATTAGAATTTTACTTCGTTTTGCTGTTAGATGACCCACACAATAGGATTTGTCATATGACCAATATATAACACAATGGAGTGAGGGAATTTTCTCCACAAAAGTACCATACATACATGGCAGAGAGAACCAAATTTTGGCCACACGTATTTTCAAAGTAGAATTTGCATCCATTAAAATTTATTTTCAAAACATACACGTACCCAGATTCACTGAGGCAGAGATTTGAGAAAAAGGATTTGGAGCATGCAATCATATTTTTCTTTCAAAATTCGTTTGATTTATCGAGGTAGGATTATGAGGTGTAAGTGATTTGTTCCATTTAATTTTATTTCTTCTTGTTGATAAATGTTATGCAAATGAAAAATATGATATGATGTGAAATGGTCATCCAATATACAATATATTATGAGCTTTTACCGATTTCTAAAGATATATTTTGACGGTATGATTATATTGATGTGTGAATTGATATTTTTATTCGGGATTACACAATTACTCGTGCCATATTGAGCATTCCCATATACTCACAATTTTTTCTTTCAAAATTCTCATAGAACTGGTCGTTGGTTGGCAAACGATGAGGTGTTATCATTGTGCCTAAATTCATTGAACCTAATAAAATAAAATAGTTATAACGTGGTTGAATATTTTATATTTTCATTAGTAATCTTATTTTGTTAATTTATTTATCTCGTTCATTTATTTGAACTTGAAACACGTTTTGATTATGAACTATATTATTTGTGATGTTGAATTTGTAAAATCAATATTTTATTGTATATTCATTTGTTTAGCATGTATAACAAAATGTGGTATGCATAAATAAATTAAGTGGATAGTGTAACTTGTTAGGAGAAATGGATCACGAAACATTATTTAGGAGGAAAATTTAGGAACACTAACTGCATGTATTAATTATGAAATTCCATTTTGTAATTACCAGTTTCATGTTCAATTTTAAAGATCATCTCGCGTGAGATTTTCACGATATGCATTAATTAGGTAATAAATAGATAAATTAAAGAATATGGAAAATTTCAAATTAATCTTATTTAAACCACATTTACATAAATTTAGTAGTAATTATTTATCACGTTAAATTTTTTAATGAAATGTTTGGTAGCAATTTAAATCCTAAAATTTGGATTAATGTTTTGTAGAAAATAGCCTGGAGTAGGTGAAAGGCCACATCAAGTCCTTACTAGTAGAATTAGGATTTAAAGAAGAGAATATTTTATTACGCTTGAATGCTAACTATTTCACTGTTTTTTCTATTATTTTCTTGTGATATTTACAAGAAATATTCTTTTCTTATTTTAATTAAAATTACTTCAATAATCTTGTTCTGATCCTTAAAGATTTAAAACAAAGTAACATTCTAATTGTTAGTCTTACTTTGTCATGTTCAACCCTACCATTTTATAAATATTTGTTACATTAAATTGGACATAATTGATTTGAGCCCTAACATATTTTGTCACGTTGCCGGTGGCGAATTCATGATTTAAGTTTAGTTAGGGCGTACTCTGGACCGTTCACCATCGATAATTAACAATCGTAATAGCGAGATCGTTTATTAATATTTAATTAAATAATATTAAAAATTATTCAATATATATGTAAACGCACTAAAATGTAAAAATAATATATAAATGAAAACGTAATTCAATATAACCAAAAATAGTAAACGCACTAAAATGTAAAAATTATATACATATGAGAATATAATTCAATACAATACAAAATATTAAGGAAATATACGATACAACCTTACTCGGTAACTATAAACTTACTATGTAACTGTAAACTTAGATAACTATATCTTACGAGGTCTCATATTTTGAAAATGTTATAATATTGCCTCATTCTCAATTTTTTCAGAAATTTCTTTCAATTACAATTGATTAAAAAAGAGTTCAAATGGATGAATTGAGCCCAACATCTTCTCAATTGATTTTTTTTCACTTACCATAAATTCCTAAACATAAATTCCCAAATCACAAATCAAAACTCAATAGATAACAAATTCACAAATCACAATTCTCATTTGAATGCCAATTGTAAATTAACTCATAGAACATCTTTACTCATAACTCATAAATAAAAAATAACACTAGTCACCAAACTG
>CAIGRP010130266.1:0-12084 GCA_903798385.1 Fraxinus cuspidata
TTTTCTCCTCTGTGTGTGTGTGTGTGTGTATTTAGATTTAGATTTAATTTAGGTCTCAATTAAAATTTTCAATACAAGTCTATTGAGACCCGATTAATTCCAACCCATTTAATATATACTTTCTCTCCAAGGAAGTCATATTTGGATTTTGCCATTTTTCGTCATTTTTGCATCATTTTCTCAAATTATTCATTAAACATAAAGTTTTACCTATAAAAACAATATAACATAAATTAGATAGAATTTAATCACCAAGACAATAAAATATCATGATTTAGGGTTATAAATAAGTGTATAAAAATACACTTATCATGTGTATTTATGTTATCATTATTATGAATTTGCATTTTCCCTTTGGTTCATTCACTATTTTTAATTGTTTGACATTGTTATTTTTTTCCTAAATGGTCTACCACACTATATCATATATTATACATAACTATGGTCGATGATATGCGTTGGTACAATGCTTTGACAAAAAAATTCATATTTTTTAATCTTTTTTTCTTAAACTAATTTGAACGCCATTTTACACTCAAATTTCAGTTAGAGTTAGCTATTATGTGATTTGACTGACTTCAATTAGTGCATTTAAGTGATCGTTTAGAACATCTTCACATTGTTATCTGACTATAATATAAATATTATTAATATTTCATTTTATTTATTGTTTATTGTTGGTTTTAAGTTAACAAATTTAGTTTCGTAAAACTCTTATAAATGAAAAAAAATTGATTGGATGTTATGATTTAGGAGCTAAAATTTTGAAGTTCGCATCAGACTTTGTGAAACACAGGTACGGCCATAATCTTAATATTCTGATTATAGAAGCTGATCCGACAACGACACAAAGATAACCGCGCGCAGTGAAAGAACAGTACATGAATTCGAACATGAATGATCTACGAAATTATTCAGATAAAATATTATTTCTTTGGCAACAAGTTCAAAACCTCTTTCAATACTCCTTTTGTTGGCTTAATATTCAGTCATTAATGGAAGAGTTGTAGGGTGTAGGAATCAAGTAAAGACCATTTTTCCTTGACACAATCATTCTTTCTGCCTCCGACATGTCAACTTCACTGTGTTTCCTTCCTTTAGGGAGTTTCCAGTCAAAGTGGTAGAGAAGTTGAGCTAAAGGAAGCTCAATATTTGCTAAGCCAAAGTTCATACCTGGACAAAACCTCCTTCCGGCTCCAAATGGTAGAAATTCAAAGTTACTTCCCAAGAAATCAACTGAATTGTTCTCGAACCTCTCAGGTTTAAAGATTTCTGCTTCAGGCCACTGCATGCTCTTGGAAGTAAAGGAAGTGGAGGGTGCATCCTAAATGTTTCCTTGATGACCAACTTGAGATATTTCAGCAATTGAACATCGCTTTCTTCAAATATCTTCTTTCCCTTAGCAGTTTCTCTTATTTCAGCCTGTGCCTTTGCCATCACATGAGGATTTCTCATCATTTCTGCCATGGCCCAGTCCATTGTGGTGGCCGAAGTTTCAGTTCCAGCCGTAAACAAGTCCTGCAATCACGACAATTGTAATTGATGTTGGACTAATAAATTCTAAGAAGAAATAAATAAATTCTTATAGATAAAATACTTACAAAAATGATTGCTTTGATGTTGTCATTATTTATTGGAACATCAAGTTCTCTACTTTGTTGTAATCTAAGTAGAACATCAACTATGTCTTCACCACTCAACACACCATTGCCTCTTTTAGTTTTAGCTAGGTTTTCTCTATGCTCATTAATCATGGAGTCAAGAATTGCATCAAGTTTACGCCGCATCTACAACAATCTATTTTTATTCCAACTCGTGACTTGTAGCAAATTTGAAGAAGGGAAAAAATCAGCCAATTCAAAGCCTCCAGCCAAGGCTACTCCTTCCTTCATCAGCGTCATCAAATTATCTTTTTCTCTTAGTACTTTACCGAATGCCGTTCTGCATGTCATCGAACTTGAAAATGAGAATATTCTATCAGTTAGGTTGATGGGTTTCTCAGAAGATGACTGGATAGTTTTCAGAAGATGTGCAGCCTCCTCTAGCCTTATAGAGCCAAATGATCGGACCTTTTTGGTGCTTAGGAGCTCCACAATGCATAGTTTACGCATTTGCCTCCAATACTCATTGTATGGACTAAAAGCAATATCAGTATAGTCATANTATGACAATTGCAGGAATTTCACCAAGTTGTAGATGGACGACTGGACCGTACTTTTTAGTTACACTTCTTAGGGGGTGCACCAACCAAGTGGTGCATGTTTCCGATCAAAGGCAGCTTCCATGGACTTGGAGGTAATTTTATGTTCTTATTAGCGGATTTTGGTTTCTTCAATCCCTTAACTAAAAGAAAGATGAAGGAGATGAAAAGTAAGAGAGTGGTGAAGTTGAAGGGAAGAAGCTGAAATTCCATCGTTTTTCCTCCAATTTCAGTTGTCAGCTTTGTTTGTTGTACTAAATGCACCCAAAATGTCTCGTATATATAGTAAATTAGTGTGTCTATCAATATTGACTGGAATTTGCATACATAGATATATTATTCTATTTTGATTTTTTTCACCGACTCTTTAAAATATTTTTTAATGTTATTTTTGTGCATGAATTTGACCGGGATAATAATAATTCATATGACATCATTCTTTGTTTTTTCACAGGATTATTCTTTCTTAATTTCTATTGCTTTTCAAATTTGCGGTGCCAATATTGACTTGTAGACCTATTATATTCTTAAAAAGCCCACTGCAATACTTTCTACATGCAGATTTTATTGACCTGATATGGATATTCTACTCAAATGTAATGCTAGACTACATTAAACACCACAAGTCATCCAACTATGAACTACATTAAACACCACAAGTTAAATTGTGTATGTTTCTTTCAATTTCTTTAGTTGTACTGTTGAATCAGCTTTTTTTTTTTTCCATTCTTTTGTTTGATCATCTAAGAGATCGAACCTAAAATACCTAAAGTGTGTTCCTTTCATATTCTTGCTGTGTTTTTTTTTTTGTGCGATTTCTTCGAGTTTGTTCAGTTGTACCGTTGAATCCGCAATTTTGTTTCCTTTTCTTTTTCAATTTTCTATTCTAGTTAATATTTATTAACAAGAGCTTTCGAAGCGTTCAGTTCATATTGATTTTTGACAAACCTTTTTTTTGTGTGTTTTTTTCTTCTAGGAAGTAAAAAGTCCTCCAGCCTCAACTGATGGTATTTTTTTCTTCGTGTTATGTTTGACAATTTGCTTATGTGAAAATTTATGAAGTTCAAATAATGAATTTACTTTGATTATATGTTCAAGAGTCAAACGATGAACAGTATTCTATTATGCTTTTAGCCATTAATAATTAATTTAGATATTTAATTTGAGAATTTTGGTTAGACCATATTTTAACCGATTTGATGAAATATTACTCTTAGTGGGCTTTTTCAATTGTTTTACTCAGCAGCTAAATAAAATCAGTTTGTAGAATTAGTCCCGATTAAGTTTTCTTGAATTCAAGAGGAACTGCCTTGTTCAAATCAATTTTTCTGTTTGGCATGTAAAAAGGAATTAGCTGGTAGAAATATAGTTAAGATTCAAGTATTTTTTGTATCTAGTCACTTGAAGAAATCAGCTTGAAATGGTTAGCTAGCAAAATAAGCAACCAAATTCATACCACAATAATCATAGAGAAAAGATAATCATGTTAATCATTCAAAATCCAAAAACGTGTATTCAATGTCAAATATGTAAAACTAAAGACTAAAAATTCATATTACAAGGTTCATAGTTCTCCTAATACAAATAAATTTAATCTAACATGTTATGAAGAAGAAAATAAAAGAAATATTGAAGAATCGAAATCACCCAAATAAATCTTGAATTGAATCTTCGAGTCTTAGAATCGATCTTCTTGTTTGTTGCCTCATTCTATGCTCTAAAATCTCTTAGAATGTGTTATAATGCATGGTGATCACTTCTGGATGGCCTTAGGTTTTTAAATGACGTCCCAAGATTTGTTTCCATAAGAGTTGGAATCATATAAGGAAACCAAAATTTTTCCTCCAAAAATGTACTATGTTATTGCATAGTACAAACTCATGCTATAGCATAGTTCAATGAATTTCAACCCTAGAATTCCCTGAATCATGTCATGCGATCGCATGGAGAGAATAACTATGCTATAACATAGCTTAAGTGAAATTTCATTCTTTGCGTTTTGGTTGGTTGAACTTTGTTTTCTCATTTCTAGACCTTTTTTCTCACTTTTTCTTATTCCAATACGTCATATCTTCGCTAAATTTGGTCTTCGACTTTTTCACATATTCGTTTCTTCTTCTGAGTCATCTTTAGGCTATTTTCACTTTGTTTACTAAACTTTGATTTCTTCCATTTTAGCCATTTTTCGCTTGTTTCTCCTAAATTCCACCATGTTCATCAATGTTATCATACAAAATATAATTTGTATAGAATTAAGTCATATTTCAATATATTACCAACAACTGTTCATATTTTGTACCCTAAATAAGTGTATAAAACGTACTTATCAAATTCCCTAAACTTGAACAATTGTTTTTCCTCAAACAAATTGTAGATTAACTTCAAACAAAATGTGGTTTGACAACCTATCATGTCTAAAGATTGGAATTTAACTATCAACACAATGAATAGTTTCAACATTACAAAATGAAATCAACCTCTACCAGTTACATGTGTGTGTGGGTGTAAACTCATGTAAACATATCAAGCTCAAGATTGGTTCAACTCCCGACTAGTAGTAGTTAAAAATTCCCTTTCTTCGCTCGAGAGTTACAAATCCCCAAACTTATTATTTTCACTCAATTTTCACGTGCACCCCAAAGTTAATTCCAGTCCTTACTCTCTCTTAGTTTGATGGATCTTATTATTACAAGTTTACACTTCAATAAGTTGAGATTTTCTTGTATTTTTTATTGCTTCAACATTCAAGATTAAACTAAGGTACTTGCCTTGCACCAAAGGCATAATTCCATCAACCAAATGTCTTGAGACTTAATCAATGTAATTGCGTTTTTTCTCAAATATTATTATTTTTCTTCTCTTTTTTTTCCAACATCTTTTCATTTGTTATCTATATAACTCATGTAGCGAGCTTTAGGCAGATGACTCCCCCAAGTTAGATGACCATAGTGCATAAGATTTTAAATCTTTACGGACTTATTTACTCGAGTTATACAGATTTGAAAAGATGATTTTATTCACACATAGTATAGTGCTATGCCCATTTTCTTTTAGACATTCAGCCTCTAAAACCAACTCATAACTTAAGAATTTCACCTTATTTTCGTCTCATTGATTTTAGACAATCTATACAAAATAATTTTCATGCACGAAATCCCAACTCATCTCAATGTTCCCTTGTAACAACTCCACCACATCCAAACTACTTTATAAATGGATAATGGATTAATACAATAGAGGTTATTCGGGTTTAAATTACTATGTTCCATTTTTTTTGTCTAAGTAATGAGCCAAATCATCAATTTAATGAGTAAAATATAAGTGTCTGCACAAAGAATGTCAAGTTTCTCATAAATGTCAAGTTTCTCATAAACAAGTACTGGCTAATCTAGTCATGCAATATTTCGATCATTCATAGTCCAATGAGAAAATACTAGAAAATAAATAAAAACTATTAATTTTTTTTTCCACGCGAACAATCACACAAAAACAATAAATTATACAAAAATATTGATAAATGACAAAGGTGTCATGAAAATTCTGCCACCCCCAAACTTATACAAAACATTGTCCTCAATATAAGAGCAAAAATAATCAAAATAAAGTAGTAAGGCTCAGAAACTACTCGAGGGTAGATACATATAGGTAGAAGGATCAGGCTGGTCCGGTTGGTAGACGTCATGACAACCACCACTTTTCTTTGTTGCTAGACTTCAATTTTCTATTTCAAGAATTCAAAATATATATTAATGATAGCAAATAAGATTTAAATATTTGTAATGTATTCACACTAAAAAGAATTCTAATCTTCTAACATTATGAAGATTGAAATCTAGGTGCAACCTTAAGAATGCATATCACATCAACCCGAGCTTAATGTAATTCCAGGATGTTAACGATGAGCCGAAATAAAATGAACTCAATAAGTAAACATACCTAAGTTACTAATACAAGTCTTAAAGTACTGCCTAAAATGTGTGAAAACAGTTTAAATGCATGAATTTCTAAATTAATGCAATCTATAAAACTACTTGTAATGCAGTAGTTAATCAAAATAAGGAAAAATGGATAGAAAAGTGGGTTGCCTCCCCGTTAAGCGCTCGATTTAAAGTCTCAAACTTAATTTTGTACAAGTGTTTCATGGTACTTTGAATATATTTTTGGAGGTCATTGCTTAGCTTACTCAATTTGACTTTGTTCTATATTACAACTTTCCTCTAAATTTTAACATTTCCTTGCTCCAAGTAGCGTGACTTCTCCTTATCACCCGTTTCGAACTTAACAATGTACACTTCAATCTACTCATATGTTTTAACCAAAAATTCAATTTTTGAGCAAACGATAAAGTCAAGGGGTCGCATGCTAATTTCCTCTTCTTTGAATGCTACTGATTCTTTTTAGCCCATTATGATTAATTTCTCGATCTTTTCATGTTCTTCTTTAATTGAAACTTTCTCGAGTTCAACGTTTGTATCCAAAATTTTTGACAACGAAACAATGACATCTTCATGGAAAGTCTCATCCTCTTATTGTATTTGTTGGAAGTTCGATGGATCTGATTCTCTTAATTGATGTTCATTAATAATCCGTGGAATAAATAATCTCACGTGCAAATTATCCTCGTCAAATTTTTGTGAGAGAAATAATGCAACAAACAAGTCACTCATGACAGTTTCATCAAGTTCACATTCACTTTTATATCTCATAGTCGTTGTCCTATAATGAAATCCCACTAGCATATCTCCTTCATCAATTTTTTTAGCTTTCAATTGTTATTACCTTATGATGAAATCACATCCAAGCATTTTGTTGAAATCAATCACATCCATCTTTTATCATGTTATTTTTTATCTTTTTTAAATATCCTGAAAATGAGGGGGAAAAACAAAAAAAACTAAGTAAATAAAAATACAATAATACAAGTAGAAGTTCAAATTAGTGTTACAATAAATGAAATTAAACTCAAATACAATCCTCGGTAGCGGCGCCAAAAAATTGTTTACGAAAATATATTTCGAATTAAAACCACCGCAAATGTACGGTTCGTTAACAAGTAATAAAGTGGATTTGAGTCCAAGTATCATCTCACAGAGATTGATTTAGTTCAATTATAATTATCACGACCTTCATCGAAATATGAATAATATGGTGTGTTTGTTTGTGACAAAATTATTAATAAAATAATCTACTTATGCAATTATGAGTAAATTAACTAAATGATTCCAAATTCCCATGCAGTAATCATTTTTAACCTTAGTTCTACACTTTAACAATACGATTCAATTTTGAGGAATCGATGTTCTTACTTTATTTAACAACTTTCTCGACTTCACCCAAGTAAATCTTGAATTGAATTTTAGAGTCTTGGATCGATTTTTGTGTTTCTCGCTTCCTTCTGTGCTCCAAAATCTCTAAGAATGTGTTGTAATGCATGGTAACCACTCCTAGTCGACCCGAGGTCTTTAAAAAACATCTCAAGATTTTTTTCTATAAGAGTTGGAATCATGTAAGGAAATCAGAATTTTTCCTCCAAAAATATACTATTATATACCATAGTACAAACTCATGCTATAGCATAGTTCAATGAATTCAAATCCTAGAATTCCCTAAACCACGCTATGCGATAACATGAAGAGAATAACTATGCTATAGCATAATTCAAGTGAAATTTAATTTTTTGCATTTTGGTCTATGAACTCCATTTTCTTATTTCTTGATTTCTTTTCTTACTTTTTCTTCTTCCAATACTTCATGTCTTCACTAAATTGGTTTTCGACTCTTACACATCTTCGTTTCTTCTTTTGAGTCATCTTTCAACTATTTGGACTTTGTTCCCTTAACTTTGATTTTCTTCCACTTTAGTTATTTTTCGCTCGTTTCTCCTAAATTCCACAATGTTCATCAATGTTATCTTACAAAACATAATTTATATAGAATTAAGTCATATTTCGATATATTTACCAATAATTGTTCATATTTTTCGCCCTAAATAAAAGTATTAAACACACTTGTCACTGGTGAATGAATATATTGCTCAAAGTATGAAGTGAAATAAAGTGCTACTAATACCTTTCAAATTAAAAACTCATATTTAATTTTTTCAATATACAACTTTCCTTTCTCCCCCTATTTGTAAGTACACACATATAATTTTTTTCACATCTTATGTACAGATTTATTTTTATTAAGCATAGCTAATGACCCCTGTAACCTACTTTAAGCCAATGACTCCAAATTCAGATGACTATAGGGCACCAGGTTTTAAGTTACCCAGCAAGCTTAATTCCTTGAGTAAAAAAGGCTACGGAGACAAGTATAAGATCTATCATCACAATTCAATTATTTTGAAGCATAATACTCATTTTCTTTTATGGAGAATATACAAGAGTTTATGTCAACTAGTTAAAAGTCATTCCATATTCAAAGTAACACACCAAACAAATGACAGCCATTCCAAGTTTCATACACGCGGTCAAAACTTACTTACAAGAGCTTAATGTATGAAGTGAGGATAACGCATGCAGTAATATATATCAAGTACTCCAAATAAGTTCTAAACACAGTTAATGGAAACTTTATTCGCCATTCATAAACTAAACTAGTACTTGATTATAAATTATCATGTCTATAAAACAATATCGATTGGAAGTACTATGACTTCAAAAATCCTTTTTAATTTTTTTTATTTTTATAATAAAGGAATAATGTAAAAGGAAACTCCTAATGTACAATGAAGAAATATGCATGCATGAAAATAAATATGTCATGAATAATGCGGATACATGCACTTAAACACCTAATCAACGAGGTATATAAAAGCTCTTCTAATGAAGAAAAAACATGAGCAACACTGCAATTATTATCATCACTTTGACATGTGCGTTCACTCTTTTCACCTTAATCTTCTTAGAAGAAGTTGAAATTTTAGTCAATTGAGTCAAGTGACTTACTTGATTAGTTAAAAATCTAATATGAGTAGTTAGATCTTATTTGTTATTCCTAATAAAGGGCTTACGGTACTTAGGCCTTATGTGACCCAAAATACCACAGTTTATAACATGTGGGAATGAACTTATGACCAACTTTAGGATGAGGAACCTTATGTTGCATAGATGCTATAGGTCTTGGGCTACTCTACTCTTTAGATTTATTAGATGCATATATAGAGTTCGTCCTACTCAAGAGTTTGCAACACCTAGGTCTTATGTGTCTTAACTTACCCCAATGATGACACGTGGGGATGAACATAGGATAAACTTTAGGTTTCAAATTTTGAACCTTAGGCTGAATCAAGACAGGTACAAACTTAGGACCAACTTTAGGCTGAGGAACCTTATGTTGCATAGATACTCTAGGTCTTGGGCCTACTATACTCTTACATTTGTTATGGATACATACAGAGTTGGTCTTACTCAAGAGTTTGCAATACTTAGGAATGTGTCCTAACTTACCATAAATGTGACACGTGGGGATGAACTTAAGAACAACTTTAGGTTTCAAATTTGAACCCTAGGTTGAATCAAGACAAGTACAAACTTTCTTTTAGAAGAGGAAGCAGCTTCATAATTTGTTTTTGAAAGCCTAAACCTCTTGTATTCCCAACTGGTTTGTTGAGATCTATCATGTTATCAATCTTCTTAGATGCATTAAAGAAATATTGAAGTTGGGTATTTGAATTTTCAAGGTCACTTGTAAGAGTTTTAACCTTAACTTCTAAAGACTCTTTCTCAACCCTCAATTCATCAAGACCTCTGATAGACTCCTCAAGTTTGACTATAAATCTTTTTCTATTCAAGTTCATTTAGTTTCTTAAAGACTGATATATTAACCATATGTAACTTGATACTTTTTTTGTGCAACTATTCATAAGCCTCATGAATATCCATACTATCCTCAGATCCTTTATCAAAATGTGGTTGAATCATTTAGACAAAAATTGGTCACGTGACGATATTAAGCTATGATACCAATTGTTAAGAATATATCACTTCGCTTAGACCCAAATATGCAGAATTAACCAATAAAAAGCAACACGTCTCTTATTTATTGTTTCTATATGATTAAAATTAAATACAATTTAAACCTTAAGTTAAATAATCACACAATATAGATAAAAAGCAGTAAAGACAAAAAGTAAATCAATACTAAAAATTGGTAATGAAGGAAAACCCTTAAAAAACTCTTCACAAAGATAAAAACCTTGAGACAAACCTTGCCAAAATGATTCACTTGCGAGGATAACTTACATTTTGGCAAGGTTCGAGCGCCAGGCTAGCACCTAGCTAGCGACCAAGGTTCTGTTTTAAGAGGAGCCACTAGAGGGCGGCCAACAAACTCTCTTTGAGCAATTGTCAGTATTTTCATCTTATCTTTCTCTTCCGATATCAGACTGCCACGATTCAAAATGCGTTGGAAAGCTAACTTAAAAAGCTACAACTATTCTAGTAGTAGCATTTCTCAAATTTGAATGTTTTCCATGTAAAAAATGCGTCGTAACTTGTGGTTGAGAATTTGGAGCATGATTTGTGCGACACTTTGGCATTCCTTTGACTTCTAATTACATCTCATTGATCACATGTGATCTTCTTGGATATCTTTGAGTTCTTTGACTCTTTTAAGACATATACTACCAATACATTGACTCTTTAACTTTAATTACAACTCCATTACTTTAATTTTGCCTAAGGGATATCCAATTACAAATGGAGACTTAACACATAACATCATAGAAAACGACATAATATAGCTAACAAGATATACATGAAATATATAATAATCTTAAAAAATATTTAAGGGTAATTAACACATAACGTCCACACCTTTTATTTTCAATTGTTGAAAATATCCATGCCTTTCATTTTTTTTTTTTGGCATTTTCACCCTTATTTCTACATTTTATTGCTCAAAAAGTCATTTTCATTTATTTTCTCAAATAAAATTTGTGAAATTATGAATATACCATTCTCTTTAAATAAAATAAAAAGAAAAAAAAATTAATAGCAACCATAATCCTAAATTTTTTTTAAAAAGTACAAATGAATCCTAAATAAATTATTAAAATTGTAATTAGTACATAATGTCCATATCTTTCATCGTTATTGCGAAAAACGCCCATACCTTTCATTTTTTTTTTTTGCATTTTCACCCTTAATTATACATTTGATTGTGCAAACGATTATTTTCATCCAATTTCATCCAATTTTTCAATAACGAATTGCGAAATAATGAATATACCCTCCCATTTAAATAAAAAGTATTTTTTAAATTTCTAATTCTTTAATAATTTATTTGGGACTCGTTTACACTTTTTTAATTTTATTTAATTTTTAAATAAATTTAATTGTGACCCATTTGTACTTTCTAAAAAAATTAATTTTTTTAATAATTTATTGAGGACTTGTTTGCACTTTTTTAAAACAAATTTAGGGCTATGGTTGCAATTAATTCTATAATTTTTTTTTATTTAAATAGGAGGGGTATTTCCACGTCGTTTTATTGAGAAATTGGATAAAAATTAATAGAAATGATGGTTTGCGCAATTAAAGGTGTAATTAAGTGTGAAAATGAAATAAATAAAAGGTACGGATTTTTTTTTTGCAATAATAGTGAAATGTAGGGACATTATGTGCTAATTACCCTTTTAATAATTTATTTGAGACTTATTTGCGCTTTTTAAAAAATTTGGGACTATAATTGCAATTATTATTTTTCTTTTTTCATTTTGTTTTATTTAAAAAGAGGATATATTCATTATTTCACAATTTTTAATTGAGAAAATAGATGAAAATGACATTTTGCACAATGAAATGTGAAAATAAGAGTAAAAATGCCAAAAAATGAAATGTATGAATGTTTTCCACAATAACAACGTTATGTGCTGATTA
>CAIGRP010130267.1:0-43789 GCA_903798385.1 Fraxinus cuspidata
CGTGTCGAAATTTGACTTACGTGAGCACGAGCGGACCCGGCATCTGTTGACAACATTTTTTTAGGTCAACAATATATATAATAAATAATTATATGTGGCCCTAATTTTTAAAACATTGTTTTCTTTTCATATTTAATTTCAATAAAATAATTTTTCACCTGAATTCATATATTTTTTTCATATTTTCTAACCATACATTCTTAAAAAAAATCATGGATTAAGTTATTTGTACATTCAACTATGTACATCTTGTTTGACACTCTCGTGTGTCAAAGATTTGAAAAAAATATTATTAAAATCAATATCTAGCAATCTATCAACTCACTAAAACATATGAACAACGATACACATGTAACATGATTCAAAATCATTTTTCCCAAAATCTATTTACAAAAATTTTCTTCCAAACAAGGGCTTATTGTTGGGAGATTTTGCTACAAGAGTATCTCCCAGATATCTTTAAGCGTCCTTTTGGCCTTCATTATTTCATATTATAATGAGAGAGTAATTTTTTTAATAAATGTGTTGTTAAAAAAGAAATAAAAATTTTTAGATTTACGTGTAATATTATTTTATTAAAAAATGTGTGATAAATGAGAAGGGAAAAATGAATTATAATTAATGGAGAATAATTGGGGGCCAAACATGGGCTAAATACAAGTCCCCCTATTTGAACATCATTTTTTAATTTTTTTTAACTCATTTTTACTTAATACATTCTCTTAGAAAATAATTTTAAATAATATTATTCAACTTCATTGGTGCTAGCACCGGTCTTTATGACAACTAGATATCGTTATATAACAAATTAATTAAAATGCAACATCATTATCTCTTTAATTAGACCTATCAAATTTGACCACTTAAACTGTTTATATATAGCATTATAAAGCACTGTGTTTGGTACAGATAATTTCAGTAAAAGTTAACAAATAATTTTAACAATATATGTTAAGGGATCAGCAACTTTTAACCATAAATTTTATTAAATCTACTAAAAATTTAATTTTAACATCCACCAAATAGGGGCTTACTAATTTTACATGTATATCCAGATTTTTTTTCGTAATTTTTAGCTTTACATCCAAAAAATCATTTTTTTCTTATAAAATCAAATGTGTGATTAAAAAAGAAGGAAAATTTTTCGATTTACATTTAATATTATTTTATGAAAGATCGTATGATTGAGAATAAGATAAAGAAAAATTATAATGTGAAAAATGGGAGCTTATAATTATTGCATTTAAATAGTTATATATTCCAACAGTCTAATCCTTAAATTATTCAAGTCATATTTGAATTTATTAATCCTAGACATGTAAAAAGAATATGTTAAATAAAAGATTAAGATAAATCGATAAATGTTTCTTGAGAAAAGTAAAATAAATAATCAAAATAGAGAATATTGTTAGAGCATATAAAAAATTACTCTTAAGTGGTTGTTTAACAAGATTAAGATAATTCTTTTAGCAAATTTAGATAAATATTATGAGATGTGTGATTAAAAAGTAGATACGAGCTTTAGATCCAATGAAATGTATTATTAAAATTAATTATTGATTTTGACATCAACTTTTTAAACTATTCCCAAACGAGCACTAATGTATCTTATCTGTTATACATAAGATTCTTTTATAAATAGAGAATCTCTTAAAATTACTTCGAATATGATAAAAAAATTAATTATATCTTGTTGTAATTAAAAATGTGTGATAAAGGCTAAAAGTTTGTCTCCCAAAAAGACAAAATAATTAAGCCCAAGCAAAACAAGCACGTTCACACTCAACTTACCCTAATTCAGGAATTTTATTGTTGCAATTGAAACAAAAGTCTCAAGGACTCCAACAACTACTCAACTGAATGGCTTAAAGAGAGTACCTTTTAGACAAGCTTTTAAAAGCCTTACCTAATGAGTCTTAAGACGTTGCTTTCGAGTATATTTGAATAATTTTTTCTAAAAATATTGTCTAGCTAAAAGAATTTTTACAAAAAAATATATTTAAGTTAACTTTTTAAAGAAGCACTTCTGTAGAAGTAAAAAGAAAAAATGAAGTCTTGCTCAATGGATTTTGACTTTTTAAAAGACGTGCCAAATGTGAAAGACGGACAATGCTGGATAATTGAGTAGATTTTTATTAGAGCATTGGAGCACCCTTTGGCTAAAACAAAAATCATTGCTGTTTACTGATCCGACCAATGATAGGCTTATTCAGTAATGATGCCCACATATCAATTTAATGTGGCTCTACAAGTGGTTGAAGCATAAGGCGAACTTGATTAAGTCCCCTTTGGTAGTGAGTATTTTCTTTAGAATTTAATTTAAATTATAATTAACAATTGATTTATTAATATATTTTATGGAGTTTACAAGTTTTCAATAATACATTTCATTAATTTTTTTCAAAATCAACTAAAAATTTGATTTTAATTACCAAACAAAGGCTAAATATTTATAAACCGATATAAGTTGTACCTAGTTTTGCATATAAACATATTTCGCTTTAGTATCGATTTAGTATATTTGATAAATTAACCATAATACATAGATAATATTTTCAAACCCCAACATTGTTACATAGTGAGTATTGGGAAGCGACCATCTTTTAGTTAGTCCTCTGTTGACCTAAACTAATATTGCTAAATTAGATTTATCGTACAATTCAATTTTAAATTTGAAATTGTGCTACCACAAATGTGTTTTTCGCTCATAAATTTATAATCATTTGATTTTAAAAACATGCAATCATGAACAATATATTTGGAGCTCATTATAATCTTTATTCGAGATGATGGTGCATAACTCAAGTTTAGAACCACTTGATGCATTAAAAAAATTCAATCTAAACACGATTATTATAAATAAAGATTATGTCGTGTTGGACGAGACACGCCAATAACATGCACAAACCAAGTGAAAAAATATTTTATATTCATACAATTTGACCAAGTTAGCAGTATGACTCTTGATTCTTTCCACTCCAATTATTCGTTTTGTTCGCTATTTCACATGTAAGAGTCAGGCAGACCATTGGAATCTTCAAGGTTGTTTCCCACAGTTGAACTAACATAATTGTTTACCAATAATTTTTTATTAATTATTATAATTTCTTATTCTTTTCATTAATGGTTTAGATCAGCAAAAATAATTTTGAATGAAAATATTTTTTAGTGTTTTGTTCTTCACTTAGGGTATCTATAAATACAACCCTATTTGATTTTAATTTAAATTAAGGTCAACAATTAATTTTAACAATATATTTCATGGATTTAAAAACCATTATCAAAATCTACTAAAAATCTAATTTTAATCCCTATCAAATAAGGACAGAATCCTCTTGCGAATTTTCTTGCATTATATTATTTACTCTATTTATTTTGACTCAGTAAGAAGACTTTGTGGCTTTGTTGGTGAAGTTTACCATTGAAAAGACAAAATTGGAGGATTAAAGTCCTCTTTAATCCAACGTAACGTGAAAGAAAGAAGAAGAACATGATACACAAGCATGCGTATCAATTCGAGTAGTTCAAATCAAGAAAAGAGAACAAGGACTTATACTTGCGGATTTAGGCAAAAATTGTAGACCATGGTGTTTCATAATCGTTTAAAGTTAGTTAATAATCGTTGCAATCTCTATGATAAGACGCGAGACAGTAGCAAGTCACTAATGTTCATCAAGCAAGAGGCCAGTATTAGTCATGGTCTTCTTCGAATAATTAGTTCTCAATCTTCAAGCATTTGAACAGAATATATAGAAGTAAAATCAATAAAATTGAGTTAAGGACTATGCTAGAATAAATTCGTACCATTAGATATGATTCTCCCTTTCCAATTAATATAAATACATGGTGCAAATAACTCCATAAAGGCAAAAGCTTGGCAGCTTCCAAATATGAAATATACACTCTCACAATAATAAGTAATAACAACAAAATAAAGAAAATGTAAAATCAAAAATCAAATCCACCATCAAAGCCACAATCCCCTGCATCCGAAATCATATCTCCAATTAACAACCCGCCAATAGCACCTCCTAGCAGTCCTGCACCTACTCCCATGCCAAATTTGTTCTTTTTTGGTGGCTGCTGTACCATCGGCGAATGAGGCCCACATATCAATTTAACGTGGCTCTACAAGTTGTTAAACCATAAGGCGAACTTGATTAAGTCCCCCTTTGGTAGTGATTAATTTATTTAGAATTTAATTTAAATTATAATTAACAATTGATTAAATAATATATTTTATGGAGTTTACAAGTTTTCAAATAGACATTTCATCAATTTTTATCGAAATTTACTAAAAATTTGATTTTAATCACCGAACAAGGGCTAAATATTGATGAACCGATATAAGTTGTACCTATTTTTGCATATAAACTTATTTCACTTTAGTATCAATTTAGTATATTTGATAAAATTAACCATTATACATGGATAATATTTTCAAACCCCAACATTGTTACATAATGAGTATTGGGTAGCGATCATCTTTTAGTTAGTCCACTATTGTCCTGAACTAATATTGTTAATATTAAATTAGACTTATCGTACAATTCAATTTTAAATTTGAAATTGTGCTACCACAAATATGTGTTTTTCGCTCATGAATTTCTAACCATCTGATTTTAAAGACATGCAATCATGAACAATATATTTGTAGCTCTTTATGATCTTTATTCGAGATGATAGTGCATAACTCAAATTTAGAACCACTTGATGCATAAAATAATCAATCTAAACACGATTATTATGAATACAGATTATGTCGTGTTAGACGAGACATGTCACTAACATGCACAAACGAATGTGAAGAAATATTTTATGTTCATACCATTTGACCAAGTTAGCAGCATGACACGATTCTTTCCACTCCAATTATTCGTTTTGTTCGCTATTTCACATGTAAGAGTCAGGCAAATAATACTGGAATCTTCAAGGTTGTTTCCCATAGTTGAACCAACATATTGTTTACCAATAATTTTTTATTAATTATTATAGTTTCTTATTCTTTTCATAAATGGTTTAGATCAGCAAAAATAATTTTAAATGGAAATATTTTTTAGTGTTTTGTTCTTGACTTAGGGTCACTATATACATATAGAGAGCTCTTGTTTGGTAGTAATTAAAATCTAGATTTTAATTTAAATCAAAATAAACTGTTAATTTTAACAATATATTTCTTGAATTCCACAATTATTGTCAAAATCTACTAAAAATTTAATTTTAATCTCCATCAAATAAGTACAGAATTCTCTTACGAATCTTCTTGCATTGTATTATCTACTCCATTTATTTTGACTTGGAACATGTTTGAGTCGGATTAAAATCTGATTTTAATATAAGTCAAAGTCAAACAATCATTATTAAATATATCTTTTATGGGTCTCACATTTTTTCAACTACACATTTCAAAAAATCTGTCACAATCTTCTAAAAAATATAATTTTAATCTCTACCAAACACCCACTTTGTAAGAAGACTTGGTTGGCTTAGTTGGTAAAGTTTACCATTGAAAAGACAAAATTAGAGGATTAAAGTCCTCTCTGATCTTGCGTACGCTCTACGCGAAACAAAGAAAAATAACAAGATACACAACACATGCTTATCAATTCGAGTAGTTCAAGTCAGGAAAAGAGAACAAAGATTTAGAGAGTGTTTGGTGGAGATTAAAATTAGATTTTTAGTAAATTTTGATAGAAATTTTTGAAATATGTGGTTGATAAGTTGTGGGGCCATGAAAAATGTGGTTGATATTGATTGTTTGACTTTGACTTGAATTAAAATCAAATTTTAATCCGAACCAAACATTGGCTTATGCTTGTGGATACAGTAGCAAGTCACTAATGTTCATCAAGCAAGAGGCCAGTATCAGCCATAGTCTTATTCGAGTAATTAGTTCTCAATCTTCGAGCATTTGAATAGATTATATAGAAGTAAAATTAATAAGGAGGAGTTAAGGGCTATGCTAGAATAAATTCGTACCAATATATATGATTCTCTCTTTCCAATTAATATAAATACATGGTGCAAATTACTCCACAAGGCAAAAGCTTGGCAGCTTCCAAATATGAAATATACACACTCATAATAATAAGTAATAACAACAAAATAAAGAAAATGTAAAATCAAAAATCAAATCCACCATCAAAGCCATAATCCCCTGCATCCGAAATCATATCTCCAATTAACAATCCGCCAATAGCACCTCCTAGCAGTCCGGCACCTAGTCCCATGCCAAATTTGTTCTTTTTTGGTGGCTGCTGTACCACCGGCGGCGGCGGATAGCCATACCCCGGTGGTGGTGGTGGGGAATACCCATATCCTGGTGGTGGCGGCGGCGGGTATCCACCATAAGAGGGTGGAGGTTGTTGTGGGTACCCATATCCCGGCGGAGGAGGAGGATATCCTCCAGGCGGCGGCGGGGGTGGATACTGCTCATTTCCCTCAGCAATTGGATAAGGAGGATACCCTACAGGCGGTGGCGGTGGATACATAGAACTGGGTCCCGCCATCATCAGATTCGCTGGAAAAGCGGTGACAGGCTTATCATCTTCAACTTTTGTCGCAACAGGTGACAGAACTGGTGGCGCCGCCGCAAATCCACCGGCAACTTTCTCATTAAACCTGTATGAAAAAGTGAGTTCCCCTTTAGGCTTCCCACTGGGTTTCCTCACTTGATAACTCACAAACTTCTGCTGCTTCCCATCGCCGCCTCCGCCGGCAGCCACCGGAGATTCAAGAAGCTCTTTTAACGGCACGTGCACTTCACCAACTTCTTTATCCCCAAGTACTCGCTGACACACAAGCTTGAACACAAGATTTAGGCGATTCTGCTGGAGCGCCGCATCCTCCACCGTGAACTTCATAGGAAAATTCCAAGTGGGATTGCTGTCGCCATCGTTGTCCACCGGCGTTTTTGTCTTCTGTTTCGATTTCTTGTCTCCGCCGGAGATTGAAACGACGACGTAAACGTCCATTTTCGTGATGAGGTTGACTTTGTTTAGATCCCTTGCAGACATGACATTGATGTCCAATGTACGATAATCCATTTTGATGATTTTGATGAATTGAATAAACCAAATAAAAGTGTAGTATCTATATAGATATATGGATAACACTATAGACACAGAAAGAGAAATGAAGAGAGAGTTTTTTAAGTCAACGTTTTGCGTGGCCTTACTTGGCGGCTTCGTATACGTAACGATATAATAACTTCGATAATTTCATCAACCATGGTTTAGGCCATTAATTTTTTATTTTATTTTTTATAATTATATACGGCTAGTAAATCTTTGTTTGGTTTTGCTTAAAAGTTCATAAAAATTTGGGTCAAATTAAATAATTCACAATTTTTATTAACTTTTCAATAATTTCGTAGAATTCTCAATTTTTATTAACTTTTCAATCATTAATTTAATCAATTTTTATCAAAATTACTAAAAGATTGCTTATTAGTAAAATCAAACCTGAAAACTATGAACGAAATAATCAATGAATTTCTCACTAATAAATTACACTTCACTATTGCACACGATAAGAAATAAAATTTTTTTTTTTTACATTTCTTTCTTTAATTATCTTCATAATTCAACGTCCCCCCCCCCTCCCCCCCCCCACTTGTTTTTGGTTAATTTAGACAATAGATGGTTTGGAAATAAATGGTTGAAGTTGCACTGAACAAACAAAGAAGTCAATTTTCTATATCATTTTCCATTCCTCCTAATCTTCCAATGACGAGAGTTTTTCCTTTCATTTCCACTTCTTTTTTTTTCCTTTCCACAACCTAATTTTCTTGATAACAATTTGACTATTCTATATGTAACAATTACTAAAAATGTAGAATTAGTGACTTGACTAGGGATTAACGGGATGAGAGATAGTTCCAATATCTATATACGTACACCGTGTTTAGTGGGAGATTTTTAGTAGATTTTGATAGAAATTTTTGAAATGTGTGATTAAAAAGTTGTGGGACTCAAAAAATATATGGTTAATATTGATTGTTTGACTTTGACTTAAATTAAAATTTGGTTTAAATCAATACCAAACATGGACGTATTATCTATCACCATAAAATACTTGCTCTTCCATAACAAGAAAAATATAGAACTTGTGTTTGTAGAACAAAGAAAAAAATTGTGTTGCCAAATCCATAAGTTATGGGCCAGAAATATATAGAAGCAACATTAACGTTTGCAAACTAACTTAAATTTTCTTTCCATTCAAGTCCATGTTTGGCTAAGTTCAAAATTCTACTTTTAAGTAAACATGTAAGGGTTTTTGTTGGTCTAAGTTAAGTCACACTTTACCGTCAAATATGTAAAATTTTATTTATAAATAACAAAACATTATGTGTCTAAACATGTTTAGAAGCAACATTAACATTTGCAAACTAACTTAGTCAAACATGCCCTTGTCCAAGTCCTAATCCTAATGGTTGGAATATCCAGTTAGAGTTTGAATACGTCCTCGTTTATTAGTTAAATTAATTGCATAAAAAATAATTGCCCACTTACAAAGCAATTTGATTTTTTCTACTATATAAATAAAGTCAACCCAACTCTAGAAGAATTGGTTACGGCCTTAGAAATCTGAAAAGGACGTCAAACACAAAAGTTTAAATAAAAAATAAATAAAGAAGCAACCATACAATTCCGGCAACAATTCTCCTACACAAGGGGGATTGTCGTATTTAAAATCCCATTTGGATCCAAAGTAAACGAAAGACCTGGAGTTTGCAATTAAACCTACTAAGATTTGACTAGGTATTTGGTACTAGTAATACGGGCAGTCCAACACATTTGTTGGAAATTGTTGGAAATAATTTCATAGAAATCATACATAACCAATATTTTATTGAAAGTCTACTGATTCATGATCTGATTAAATTATTAGATTCACTTTATAAATGTTTTAGGTTAATCATTAGGGTTTTAAAGGACTTAGCTTTGTGTCGTGACTACCGTTTGATGAGATGAATTCACTTCATAAAATATGAAAGGTGGTTACCATTGAATGATGGCATGTGGTTTCATCTTAACGATCGAGCATCAACCTCATAAACATCATCTCCATTGTCTTAAGTTGAGGTGGTATTAACTGTAGCCACCATATAGCCTAGATCCACCCTATGAAAAATTGACTAAAAGGCATTAGCTGCAAATATGTCAAATCAATTAATCGTACAAAAAAATCTTTTTGATGAGGCAAATCTATGAGTGATTCCTTGCGAAATGAAGCCCATAGCTTTGAAAATACAATCATAATGATTCGCCTCGAACATGGAGGTTCGGCCTCCACACGTCTTGCTGGGTCTGCTGGGGCATGACTTCGGCTTCCTTTGTTCATGGCTTCGATTAGGCCAGGTGAGCAAAGTAATGTAGATTGCTGGCCTTAGGCGGATTCTTGTTGTTTCCTTAATTGGCTCCAATGTAGCCGATAAAGAGCCTTGTATGACGATGCATAACAGTTACTAAAAAATGTGAAGAAAGTTCACTTAATTGATTAAATTCATTGCATAGATTCATTTAGCCACAGAAATAGACGAATGTTCGTGAAATTCCGCAAGTGTACGGATCGTGACAAATAATAAAGTGGATTTATCAAGTCCGAATATCATCCTACATAGACTATTATCTACTATAAATTTTTAAACTAACCTACTTCAATTTATATTAAAATCATAACTAGTGATCAAATCAAATTATGTTTTCTAAGCGAAATTCTAATAAATAAAATAACAAACTAATGAAAAAAATAGCAAATGTAAAATAACAAATTGAAGAAAAGATTATGCGATTGGATAGTTAGGATTTCTGATTTCACTTAAGTTTTTATTATACATCTAATTCCAATTTATTAAATCATTTTTTCATACGTGCCAACGATCGAATTAACCTGATTTAATTATGATCTCTCTCAAGCAACACTAATCATATTCATATGCACGAACTTACTATATCTTTATGTAAATTCACACACATATGAACGCATTAGTCTATAGGAATTCAACAAAGATCGCATAACTTATAATTATCACTCGATCTCTTATAATGTCTATGTTAATTATTGCACGAGCTAGAATTATAAATCACCTCTCGGTCTCAATATTATCCATAAATCAATTAATTGTTGTGCAAACAAATAATAACATTAACACACAATAATTAATTAACAAGTATTAAAATGACATGAACATCTTGGAATTAACATATAATAAAAACCTTAAACTACATTATCAATCCTAAATATAAAAGTATTTAGTCACTCATAATATTAAATTTAAACACGTAAAAGTGGAAAGATATCACCGAAAATCTACCGAACGTGATTAATCTCAAAATTCTTGCACAAATATTGATGAATTATTATACAAGAATATGGAATTTATTCTTCGTAGCGTGTCCGTCTTTCTATCTGCTGCGTGTGTGTGCGTCTTTTTTTTTTTTTTTCCTCCTGCCAAATCTATGCGTAATTCCTCTCTCCAGCCACACATCCCCGTCTCTGTTTATGATTCTGTGTATATGTATATGCCAATGGTTTTTGTTTCCTTAGAAAACCAATCCAAAGAAAAAATGAATTCTAATACCCTTTTAACTCCTTCAGCAGCCTTTTTTAATCCGTCCCAAAAAATTCAATGCCTGATGTAATTCCAAGTTGAAGCCCATTAATGCTATATTTTTCTTTTAGTCCTCAATCTTTCTAAATAATAGAAATCAGTCCTTGAACCATGTCTTCTTTAATTTAACTCGAGTCCTTTAATTCTCAAAGTGTGGAATTTGATTCCCAATGGTCAATTTATTCTTCTTCTCTTTCCAATTGCTTCATAATGTTCATAACTTGAATTTTACCATTTTTCGCTATTTTGCGTTCTTTACTTCAATTCTTCATTAAATATAGAATTTTATCTACAAAATACAATTTAACATAAATTATGTAGAATTTAATTCAAAAGACAATAAAAATATCATAATTTAGTGCCGCAAATGAGTATAAAAACTACACTTATCAACGAACATTTTATTCACTTATTTCTATTGTAAACTAGAGAGACAATGAATCTAGACACGTAAATTATTTTCTCATCAAACTGTCATGTGGGTTCACCAAATGTTTTATTGTCGTAACCATTTGAAAAAGAAAAATAGAATGTCTATGCTAATAAAAAACACATTGGATATTTGGATGATTGAATTGCACAAAATTTTATTCCTATCCTCTTGAAATGTAAAAGAATATTGTTAAAATTCCTAGTTCATATTATTTGTTTGCTTGCCGTCAAAAATTAGATGCAAAGTTGATCCTTAGCTTTTGATCTTGTAGAACTAACAGGAAGAAAAGAATAAAGGGCAGCAATAAAAATACGTAAGTGACAAGAATGAGTTGGGACAAAGTTACAAGTAACATTGTAAATTTAATTAATTTGGTACGAAAGGCATCGAATAATTTGATTAGCAAGTTATCCACATTGCCAAACATTACACTATAAAACTATGTCTCGTTCTCATTATAATATATCCACATAAAACATAAGGTTTTTGTCTCTGCACTTATTCATAAGATTGCCTTCTTATGCGACATATATATAGTTAAAACACTACCAATTTTCATTCTCTATTTTATTTCCTCACTTCATATACATATTTTGATCAAACTGGAAAGCTTGTGTTATTACAATATGGCGTGTGACATCCTCAAATCACAAGGTAGCAGGTTTTTCTTGATTATATATGTTTATTCAATCTTTCTCCCCTTTATATATTTACTCCATTTTATAGTAACTCCAATTTAATTAATTTTTTCAGTACTGCTCATTAGAGTGATTGGGCATCATCGGAGCACAAGGTAGGTACTCCCACTGCATTTTTATGCCTCTAAACATTTAATCACAAATTATTTTCCATCTCACCCATAATCAATAAATTTGCTCAAAAAAAGCAAACAAAAAGGTAACAATAAGTACAAAAAATTCATTAATCCAAACACACAATCTAAGTATGAACAAAAAGTAAAAAATAATGGGAACATTCATGCTAAAGGATTGCAAAAATATTGACTTAGGTCTTGTGAATCTATAAATAAAAACTTTTTAGTTTAATTTTCTTTTGGTATTTTTTTGTATAGAGTACGAAGGTAAAATTTTACTCTAGTTAGCATAATAACTTATCTGTTTGAGTCTCATTTTTTCAAAACTCATTTTGAATCACATATTCTCTTATAAAATAATTTTACTAATTTTTTTTTTCTATTTTTTAACTTCACGTTCTTAAAAAAAAAAAAATCATTATTCAAAAACACATTTCCCTGAAAATTTATATACATTTATAATGTGAACTTTCAGTTCTTTTAAGTTAAATTTTTTTTTTTTGAATTAATGTTTTTAAAGGAAATGAGTCTATAAGTTAATTATTGCTAGAATAGTAGACATAAAAAAGTAAACCACAAAAATTTTAATGCGTGAATTGATGTGAACCTTGAAGAATGAATAAGGGCATGTTGACCAAAAACTAAAACTATAGGGACTAAAGGGAAACCGAATGTTTCTCACCTATACTTACATTGTGCGCGCGCGCGCGCGCACACACATTTTAATTTATAAAAAATTATATATTTGCATCTGCTTAAATTTGCTTTTTAATTATCATTTTTAGTTTACTGATTTTTTAGCCTACTTTCATCACGAAAGCAGGTTTTTGAATAATAACCATGGAAGATGACTATTTATCTTTCATATTCTACATGTACAAGGGGAAATCCTTCCGTACATGTACAAAAGCAGTGCTTGCAGGCGCAACACTGCAAGAATTATTCTTCATCTTTTAGGGTTGAAGTCACTTTTGAGTTTCTATCCCTATCTCACTTAAAAGTTTATCATTACTTCATGTTTAGTTCTTGTTTGATTTTCATTTTTCTAAAATTACAATTTTTTTCTTATTTTTTAATTACTATTCTTTATCTATTTATTATTTCAAAATGCATTCTTAACCTTTTAATGGGGGTTAGACAAGCTCTTAATCGATTTGAAACTTTTGTCTCATTTTTTTTAATAATCTTCCCTTTGAACGATACAGATGATAAAATTCTGCTCTACTCGACCCTCATTACCCTAACCAAAATAGTAAATGGGATGGGGGATTAAAACACAACCCTTGAATTGCTCTATCCATACCGAATCTTTTTTTTTTTTTTTCATATTTTTCAATTTCATTCGTATTTCAAAAATAGAAAATAATAAAATTATAGGTAAAAAATTCAATGAGGATCTTTTAATTCTCGTACCGTCCTTTTGTCATCCTTATTAAACGAAGTATCTATTGATCCTAGATAGGGACCCGATTAGCACCAAAACGCACCAAGAACACATAGCCAAACAAAATTATAAAGAATATAAGAAGATTGAGACTTTTAAATAATTTTACATATCTAAAATATCTATGTGTATTCAATGTAGTTTTTCATAGACTTTTTAAAGTCTTGAAAAATGATGGAGCACTAGTTTAAAACTTTAAAGTCCTTAAAAGTCATGGGATATTCAAAATCTTAATAGCTTCTAATGAATAGAAAATACAAATAAAAAATCTTACAATTTGTTTAGCATTCACTCGAGAGATTTTGAAAGACTTAAACAAAAGAAAAAGGAAAAAAAAATTAAAAAATCATTCTGTAATATTCTCTTCCATCTTTCATTCCCCTATACCTATGATTAACTGTAGATTTTTTTAATTAAAAACATATAGTGCTTTCTCTCCTTTCAACCTGTTAGTTTTTTTTTTCTCCTTCTAACATTCTCCTCTCCTCTCCTCTCTCTCTCTCTCTATTCTTTTCCATTGTCTCTCTCAATTTTCTTTGAAAAAGATCAATTTTTGAGTTAAATTCTTATAAGATTTTATTAGAAAAGTAGATTGATTTGTAATTAAATTATTTTATATTGGTTTATTGTTAGCTTTAATGACTTTCTGCAAGTTTGTCATGATATATATTTTAAAATTTTATCCATGGTCCGTTTTTTGTTTCCTTTTCTTTTATCAACGAGTATTGATGCCTTTCTTATTTTTTATTTATTTATTTTTCGAATTGAGATTACTAATCTTTTTAAAACATATTATATGTTCATTTTTTCATGCAGATATCGCTTTGAAATAGTAACGCATTGTACTTTTAAAATAAATAATTTGAATAAAATAAAGTATTTGCAATTATTTATATAGACGATTCATATAATTTTTTATTCTTTCCAATAAAAGTATGTTAAAGTCAAATGAAAATCTATAAAAATAAATTTTATTTTGTTTCATGGGCTACCAATTTGTGATTTGATATTTCGAATGCAAAGATAACGAATAGATGCAACTTCACTTGTTCCTATTTTCTCATTTAATTTACTGTAGAGAATGCTAAGATTTTACAATTATCGATGTTCTCTTATTGTAATTTTCTCAATAAATCTGTAGAGATAATCATCACTAGCAACCAAGGAAATAATCTGCAATTTCATTAAACTCATCCAAAGTAAAAGGTAGGACAAAAGGGGAAAAAACCCGATAATGGCAGAGGGCATAGCATTTTCCATCGTTGGGAAGCTTGCAGAATACACAGTCGATCCAGTTTTGCGCCAAATCAAGTACTTGTTCTTCTACAACAGTAACATTCAGAATTTGCGGAATAAAGTTCAAGAACTTGAAAATAGGAGAAATGACGTGAAACTACAGGTTGATGCTGCCGAAAGAAATGCTGAAATCATCGGGGAAGAAGTTTCGGCATGGTTGCTAAAGGTCGATGACTTAAAGGAAAAAGCGAACGAAGTTTTGAATGGCGTAGAAAGTTCTGAAATGCGGTGTCTATTCAATAGATGTCCGAATTTGAAGTCTCGATACTTATTAAGCAGGAGAGCCACGAAGAGTACTATTGAGGCTGAGAAGCTCAAACAAGATGGTACATTTGAGAGGGTGAGCTCTCGTCCACCGCCGGTGCAGCACTTGAACGAAATTCCCCATGAGGGTTTGGAAACAAGGTTATCAACTAAGGAGAACATCAAGGAAGCTCTAAAGGACAAAGATATCGGGATAATTGGGATCTATGGCATGCCTGGAGTTGGTAAGACAACACTGGCAAAGGAAATAGTCAATGAAGTCAAAGATGAGAAATTATTCGAGGAGGTTGCATTTGCAGTTGTATCTAACGATCCAGACATAAACAGTATTCAGGACCAACTTGCGGAAATGCTTGGTCTAAAAATTGAAGAAAAGACAAATAAAGACGCGAGAGCTCGACGACTTCATGAAAGACTTAAAGGTAACAATGACAAGAGCATTCTTGTAGTATTAGACGATGTGTGGAAAGAAATTGATTTGGGAACTATAGGAATTCCATCACCACATGATCGCAAAGGGCTGAAAATTATGTTTACAACGCGAATTGAAGAAACGTGTAGTAAAATGGAAGCCCAAAGGAAATTCGAAATTGAAGTTTTACCTGAAGAAGAAGAATGGCAACTTTTCAAGGACACGGCAGAGATTTCCGATGATCAAACTGATGTCGTAAGCATAGCCAAAAATGTTGCACGCGAGTGTAGAGGTCTACCTCTTGCTCTAGTGGTTGTTGGCAAAGCACTGAAAAAAAAGGCCCTACATAAATGGAGAGATGCACTTCATCAGCTAAAGAATTCTAGAGTGACCAATCTTGATGGAATGCACAATTTGGTGTACTCAAGAATAGAATTGAGCTACAACTTTTTGGAAAGTGATGAAGAGCGGGACTTGCTTTTGCTATGTTCTCTATTCGCTGAAGATGAAAGTATTCCAATTGAAAATTTGGTTAGATATGCAAGGGGACTAGAGTTGTTTCCAGATACTGAGACGCTCAGCGAAACTAGAGATCGAGCATATTCAATTGTCGATAATCTAAAAAGTTGTAATTTATTACAACCTGCTATGCCGGTTGACTGTGTGAAATTGCATGATGTTATCAGAGATTTTTGCTTACAGATGTCGACAACTAAAGACAAATGTAGATATATGGTCAAGCATGCTGGTTTGATAGAGTGGCCAGAACATGAAGCTGATGAATGTTGGAGTGCCATCTCAATTACATTTGATAAGCTGCATCACCTGAAGAGTGGGTTGAAATATCGGAACGTTAAGTTGTTACGGGTGATGTGTCGTGAGTTGGGAGAATGTAAAATTTCCGAAGAATTTTTCAAAGATATGAAGGAACTCAGAGTTCTTGAATTGAAAAGGATGTACATTCAAATTCCATCATCAATCCAATTATTGACGGGTCTTCGAACTCTGTGCTTGATGGAGTGTAAATTACATTCTCAATTATCAATGATTGGGATTCCAAAGAACTTGGAAATTCTCTCTTTCCATCACTCTTTAGGTGATAATTCTCCCATTGAATTTGAATTCACGAATCTTAGCAACCTAAGGTCACTTGATTTGAGGTTTAAGGAGTCGTCCTGTCCACTTCGACCTGGTGTTTTGAAGAAACTGGAAGAGCTGTACTTGGGACCAATAAAAGGTGAAGACGACAAGATATTGAAGAATGTTGTGAGTGAGTTAGATGAAAATGGTTTCATTAACTTGAAGACACTGATTCTATCAAGGGGTGATTTCGAGTATCTTATTGATGCCACCAACTCTATTCCAAATGGCACCTTCGGTAAATTGGAGTCTCTCAAATTGGAAAGATTATTCAAGTTAATAGAGATATGCAATGGAAATGTTCCAAGGGGTGTCATCAAACCTCAATTGTTCTGTAACCTTATGACGGTTACGATGACTTCTTGTTATGCAATTAGAAGCTTGTTTCGAGAGTCAGTTGCGAACAACTTGGTAAATCTCCAACGTCTATACATATCATTTTGTAAGATGTTAGAGGAAGTTGTTTCAACGGACGCACGAGAAAATGAAGTTACCAAAACTTGCAAAATGCTCGAGTTTCCAAAACTGAAAGAAGTCAGCCTGAACGAATTGAGTAGATTTAAGAGCTTCACATCTCAATCAAATAGCGGTGCTGTTCATCAAACATTGTTCAACCAGGTATGGTATTCAACTTTCCTTTTACGTGCATCCAAGAGTCCTTATTTGTTAGAAAGTGTGTTTAGTAAGACAAATTTTGAAAACCAGATATACTCGAAAAATGTGTTCCAAATCATAAACAGTGGAGCAAAAATATTAAATGGTCATTTAGTACAAATCAATGAATTTTTTGATTACAAAATATTAAATGTGTACCAAACATGGGCATATTTTTAGTAAAATTTGATAAAAGTTAATGAAATGTGTGGTTGATAAGTTGTGGGTCTCATGAAATGTAGTTAAAATTAATTACTAAATTTTAATCAACTTTTTAAATTTAACTAAACAGGAATGGTTGTAGAACCTCATGCACACAACTAACTTATAGATTGTCCTTTATTTGAAGTTAATAATTACAAAAGCATTTTGTAGAGCTGTAGTCTTAATTAAGAATTGAGAGAATAGGAAATCAACCAAATGAACTTTAAAATAAAAAGATGCGCATAAATAATGAAAGGAGAAATTCAGATTTATTTCTATTTAGTCAAAAGCACAATTAATGTGTCTTGTAATACAATTGAATAGATAGATAGATAGATAGATAGATACAGTTTGTACAGAATGACATAATGGATAAATTTTTGCTAATTGAACTTCGCAGGTCAACTTTCCTAACATGGACGAGTTGCATGTCATTGCGTTGGATTGTATAGTAAAGCTAGTAGGCAAGGAAATGCCAATAACATCTCTGCCTAAACTAACAAACATGCGGGTGTGGTCTTGTCGTAAATTGAAGACCATTGCAGAATCTGATTCAATTCAGTCACTGCAAAACCTTGAATATCTTGAAGTGTTTGATTGTAATGCACTTGAAGTATTGATTGACTTTGAATGTCTAACGATTCCAGAAGATCATGCTGAAAGTGTAATTGGTCGACTGAGATCAATACAGCTAAAACTTTTGGACAAATTAGTGCATATTATAGGGATCGTTCCTAAAGGAATTCGTGCTTTCGAGAATTTGACATCAATTGTTGTTGAAAGTTGTGGTATCTTAAAGTATCTATTCTCACCTTCAATGGCCAATTCTCTTGTGGCTCTGAAAGTTCTCAAGGTTTCAGATTGTGAATCAATTAAAGCGATTGTTGGAAAAGAAGAAGAAGAAGGCACTTCAGAGATCAAAAGAGTTGAAGCAATGAAAACCAGAATTGAGTTTCCTAATTTGGACCGTCTAATACTCTGGGATCTTTCAAGTATTCAAATGTTTTGCTCTCATAACTGTGATCTTGTGTTCCCTTTATTGAAGGATTTGACCATTCAAAATTGCCCTATGATGACAAAATTGAGTCCATGGCCAGTAAGTGCACCAAAGCTTGATATTTCCGATTTGTAGGATAAGGCAGGTATGTGTTTGTTCTCGATTCCTATTTTACATCTTCTACTCTAATGCTGTATTTGCTTTTACACTATCTATTTATTTATTAAAATTCTTTTTTTCTCAGGCGGCTTGGCAGAGGAGGTTCAAGTTTATAACAAATAAAAATTACTTGAGAAATATGAAGTTCCTTATTTCCTAGGTATAAATTCTGATGAAATCATTTCTTATCTATAGAATATCTATTTGAATTCTACTGATTAAATTATTAAAAGTCGTGTAATAAGTATTCTTACTCTTATTTGGCGATATATTATGAGTGATTTCAAGTTTTCGGCTATTTTTTATGTTCAATAATTGATTATGCGTTGAATTTTTACCACATATTAATATATTCCCTGGTATAGTAGCCATAAAATATTGTTGGTATGTTTAGCACGTCCCTGCCCCCAATTACTTCGGGTCCTTATTTTTCCGTGCATTCCATTCCAGCTTTAGACTATAGAGCATCTCCTATAGGCTATATTTTCAAAGTGCATCTTAATTATAATAGAAATCATCTTTATAAATCAAAGTAATTTTTTTTACACTACAACACAAACTCTTCTTTCTCTTTATATTATACGATCATCGATAAATCTTGAAAGTTAGCATAATATCGAAACTCTCGAAATACTAATTTGGAATGACCTACTTTGATACGTCGTAACTTTTGCTACGGTTGGTCGTTTCACACGCCATTAATGAGCAAGAAAATAGGCTATGAGCACTTCGAAATAATATTAAGAATGCAATGTTTAGACTCCATTTGGCATCTCGTAATGAGTGTGTCAGAATAGGTCGTAAAGGGGTCAAAACAACTATTTTCTGAAAAAAAATAAAAATTTGTGGGGTCAGTTGACCCCACGTGACCCCATGTGGGTCTGCCCCTGCACGTTAATAGGGTGACTATTTTCTATATGGAAGACTCGAACATAATTAAAAATCATTTAGATCTATATACTTGAAAGTCAAATACTTAGATGATTGTTCATTATGTGAGATTAATTATTGGAATATGGAAATGCTACTTTCAATACAAAGTGAAAATAAAAAAAAAATAGAGGATGAGCAAATAAAAATGATAATCATTTAATCATGAACAAAATGATCAAGAGCCTGTTCAATATGCTAATACTTTTATCTTCTTCTTTAATATGATCGAGTTTAGTCAATTCAGCTTGTCAAATATACCACTAAAACTTTGTATTTCTCGCAAAACTATAAAACTAGAGTCAAGCCGAAGAACTTGACAGTCAAATTGAATTCAACTTCAACGTAATTTATTATGTAAAAAAATAAAGAAAAAAAAACTCTTATTATTAAAAATAATATGGTTGGCCAAACTCATACATGTTTAATACACATATTGTTGAGCATATAAATTCCCTGTATGACCCTATTTTTTAAAACTTATTTTTCTTCAAACTCATTTTTAATTATATATTCACACTTAGTTCTGGCCAATGCTACCTAGGCATTGGCCTTGGACCTCAAAAAAATTAAAAGTGAAAAATGATTGTTTTATGTACATTTTTTTGCATTAAATATTTTCTTGAAAATGTAGTATTGCAAATAAAGTAGAATGTTGTCCCAATACCCAGTAATGATTGATTTTTTAAATTATTCAATGTCAATTTTTGTTTTTCAGATTTCATTGCCGCTTTTGAAATTTTTTTTTTACTTTTTAAATATATGATATTTTCAGAGGATTTAGTTTTATTTCTTGAATGCGAAAATTAATTCTCGGACAAATTAAATGATGATTGGGCTTCATAAATATAATGGTCTTCGTCACGAGAAATTGTGTTTAAATCGACCATAATTGATGTTAAAAAGATTGCTACGCTTATATATATATATATTTCACCTTCAATGGCCAATTCTCTTGTGGCTCGGACTTTCTAAAGGTTCGAGATTGTGGATCAATTAAAGAGATTATTGGAAAAGAAAAAGAAGAAGGTGAAGAAGAAGAAGGCACTTCAGAGATTAAAATAGTTGAAGGAATGAAAACCATAATGGTGTTCCCTAATATGAAACGTCTACAACTGATGAATCTTTCAAGTATTCAAATGTTTTGCTCTCAAAACTATGAACTTGCGTTCCTTTCAATAGAGGACTTGACCATTGAACGGTGCCCTAAGATGAAAAAATTGAGTCCACGGCCACCAAGTGCACCAAAGCTTAGTAAACGAACAAGAGAACATTACCATTTTTTTGATATTTCCGATTTGCTGGATGAGTCAGGTATGTGTTCTCAATTCCTATTTTATAATTGCTACTCTACATTATTTATTTATTAATATTCTTCGTTTCTCATGCGGCTCGCCAGATGAGGAATAAGTTTGTAACAAATACCCCCCTAAATGACATTTTCTGTGCAGAATACAATATTTTCTTTAATTTTCTCAATAAAAGTATAAGAAATGACAAATATACCATTCTCTTTAATTAAGAAAAAAAGAATATATTACAACCGTAGTCCCAAGTTTTTCAAGAAAGTTCAAAGGAATCACAAACAAATAATTAAAATTTTAAATTTTAAAAAAATATAAAATATATATGTGTGTGTGTGTGTGTTTTCCTCCCACCTGCCTCATCTTCCTATTTACATACAAATAAATAAAACTCAACAAAATTACTTGAAGTTTCTTATTTCCTAGGTATAAATTCTGATGAAATCCTTTCTTATCCATAGATTATCTCTTTGAATCCTACGTATTGACACATTTAATTGCTGATTAAATTATTAGAACTCATGTAATAAGTATTCTTACTCTTATTTGAAATGCTTGCAATATATTATGACAAGTTTCCTCAGGAATGATTCTACCTATCTACCATCCATTACATTATTGTTCTATAGCTAATGGTCAGTTAACCCTGAATGTACATTTCATATTCCATAATGTTTCTAATGGTTTTTAGAGTGTTTTACCCAAACTATAAGACGAAGTGAAGATTAGAGAATAAAACAAGTAAATTACTCCTGCATCCCAAAGTCACCTACCGTTTTACGAGTGAAGTGAACGCAAACATAATTTCCAAATAAATAAGAAAATGTTTTATCGTTCCTTGCTTGTCCTTTTTCTAAATGGAAATTCGATTTAACATTTTTAAACATACATCTATATGTAGGTCACCCTCGTTTTTTTTTTTTTGCACTTTTGGGGCTCTTTTTTAGAAACTTAACAAAGACATAATCACATCGTAAAATTGTTCTTTAAGTTGAACATACTGTCAAATGTTGTCCAATTCACAAACTATTCACAAATGAGCATATGACAAAACACTTTCATAAAGAAAATAAGTATAAAAGAAGAAATTGGAGAAGAAAAAGGAAAAAGAAAAACAACAATTTCATCGAGACAACTCCCACCAGCTCATGTCCATCGAACCCCGATAATTCACCCTTCACCAAATTTTATTATAGTTAAAATATGTGTTTTATCAACACCTCCACCGATCTGGAGGAATCTCTAGAAACCCCATAAATTTCTAAAGCATCGATAGGAGTGTCAATGTTGTACCATCAAATAGAAATAAAGCTACATGGTAGCGGTCGAAAATAGCTTGACCTTAAATTAAGACGTTGAGAGAAAAAAAAAAAAAAATAGGAAAAATTGCAGCCACGATATCAAACTTTTCATTTTGTTGCAGACTGTGCCCAAATCTTTCATTTGTGCGATCCACGTACAAAACCTTTAAACAACTCGCACCTATAATTCAAATTGATAGAAACCATTAGTTAACCAAAAATAAAAAATCTAACCAATTGTTGACTAATTTTTAAAGGGCAAATGAGTATAAAATAAAAGAATTAAAAAAAATCCAATCATCCTGTTCTCCGTCCACCCCACACATACCCACCCCTACTGCCATCTCCTCCACCGCCACACACCCCCACCCCTACTGCCATCTCCTCCACTGCCATAAAAATCAGGCAGTTGTAAATATCATGTTGCAGATTGTGGAGGTTACCTCGATGACTTTTGCCGGAGATTGCAGGATGGCTCGACAGTGTCGCCGGAGGCAACAGTGACCTCGACAGCAGTGGCTGGAGGCTGTGATGCGCAGCCGAAGCTTCGACACTTGCTATCGGAGGACAATCACCTCGAGGATAACAAAACTTTTACTCGAGCAGTTCATTGGACATCCGAGAGGCAAAGTCAATCTGGAATTTCTCTAGGAGTGATCAAGCTAGCAATTGGATCCAGGTGATAATATTCCCTGTCGTAACTAGAAGGCGGTCGTCGGGGTAGTGGCTTTCGGTGGTAGCCTCAACACTCATTGCTGAGAGCTTTGATAGTCTCGACAATCGGGATCCAAGCTGCAGCCGTTGCTCCTTTTTCTTATTTGATTTAAGCTCCATTACAACTTGGTTTGAGTGACCAAAAATCAAAATGACACCGCGGTGCTCTTGGTTTCACATTTCCCCTGATTTTCCTTTTGCCTTTTCTTCTTTATAAATTCCTTCCTGGACTGGATCTCGGAGGCTCTCCGTCCAATGTTTTCCTCCGGTCACCTCTATTTCTTTCCGGTGGTTCCTTTTTCTCTTATGTGTCGAATGGTTCAGATTTGCTTCTAATTTGTCCATCTTTTGCGCCGGATCCCCCAGCTTTCATCTTTTTTATTCCAGCAGCTGCGCACTTTTTTAGATTTCGCCTCGAACATGGAGGTTCGACCTCCACACGTCTTGGGTCGACTGGGCATTTAGCTCACTTCGGCTTCCTTTGTTCATGGCTTCGATTAGGCTAGGTGAGCAAAGTAATGCAGATTGCCGGCCTTAGGTGGATTCTTCTTGTTTTTCTTAAATGGCTGTAATGTTGCCAATATTAAGAGCCTTGTACGATGAGGCATAATAGTTACTAAAAAATGTGAAGAATAAAGTTCACTTGATTAAATTCATTGCATACATTCACTTAGCCACCGAAATAAACGAACATTTTATTCACTTATTTCTATTGTAAACTAGAGAGAATGAATCTAGACTCGTAAGTTATTTTCTCATCAAATTGTCCAGTAGGTTCACCAAATGTTTAAATGTCGTAACTATGAGAAAGAAAAATAGAATGGCTGTGCGAATAAAAAACACATTGGATGGTTGGGTGATTCAATTTTAGTCCCGTCCTCTTGAAATGTAAAAGAATATTGTTAAAATTCCTAGTTTATATTATTTATTTGCTTGCTATCAAATTAGATGCAAAATTGATCCTTAGCTTTTGATCTTGTAGAACTAACAGGAAGAAAAGAATAAAGTGCAGTAATAAAAATAAGTAAGTGACTGTAAAGTTAATTAATTTGGTACGAAAGGAATCAAATAATTTGATTAGCAAGTTATCCTTAGTGCCAAACGTTGCACTATAAAACTATGTCTCGTTCTCATTATAATATATCAACATAAACATAAGACGTTTGTCTCTGCAATTATTCCCGAGTTTGCCTTCTTATGCAACAGATATATAATTAAAACACTACAAATTTTCATTCTCTATTTTATTTCCTTACTTAATATACATATTTCGATCAAACTCGAAAGCTTGTGTTATAGCAATAGGGCGTCTGACATCCTCAAATCACAAGGGAGCAGGTTTTTCTTAATTATATATGTTTATTCAATCTTTCTCCCCCTTATATATTTACTCCAATTTAATTAATTTTTTCAGTATTGTTCAATTGGGCATCCTCGGAGCACAAGGTAGGTACTCCCACTGCATTTTTATGCCTCTAAACATTTAATCACAAATTCTTTTCCTTCTCACCCATAATCTTGCTCAAAAAAGGGAGAAAAAGTAACAATACAAAAAATTTATTAATCCAAACACACGATCTAAACGTGAATAAAAAGTAAAAAAATAATGGAAACATGCATACTAAAGGATTGCGAAATATCGACTTAGGTCATGCGAGTCTATAAATAAAAACTTTTTAGTTTAATTTTCTTTTAGTATTTTTTTTTATAGAGTGTGAAGGTAAAATTTGACTCTAGTCAGAATAATAACTTGCATGTTTGGGCCCTATTTTTTCAAAACTCATTTTCAATCCCAAATTCTCCCATAAAATAATTTTACGCATAAATCTAATTTTTTTTTCTATTTTTAATTACACATTCTTAAAAAAAATTTCATTATTCAAAAACGCATTTCCCTGAAAATTATATACATTATAATGTCAACTTTCAGTTCTTTAAGTATAACTTATTATTTGAATTAATGTTTTTAAAGGAAATGAGTCTGAAAGTTAATTGTTTTTAAAGGAAATGAGTCTAAAAGTTAATTATTGCTAGAATAATAAACATAAAAAAGTAGACCACAAAAAAATTTAATGCATGAATAAATAAGGGCATTGTTGACCAAAAACTAAAACTATAGGGACGAAAGGGGAAACCGAATGTTTCTCACCCATACTTACATATATGCACATTTTAATTTACAAAAATCTATATATATGTATCTGTTTAAATTTGCTTTCTAATTATCCACTTTTCGTTTACTGATTTTTTTAGCCTACTTTCATCACGAAAGCAGATTTTTGAATAATAACCATGGAAGATGACTATTTATCTTTCAGATATGTATGAGACGAAAATCCTTGTACATGTACAAAAGCAGTGTGAGAATTATTTATTCTTTATCTTTTAGGGTTGAAGTCACTTTTGAGTGTTTGTCCGTGTCACTGATAAGCTTATCATTACTACATATTTAGTCCTTGTTTGATTTTCATTTTTTTTTCAAAAAAATATATTTTTTTCAATCATATATTCTTTAAAAAAATAATATTACAAGCACACTTAATTTTTTTTTCTTATTCTTAAATTATATTTTCTTCAACATTCTATTATTCCAAAATGCATTCATAACCTTTAATGGGGCTTAAACAGGCTCTTTATGGATTTGAAACTTTGTTCTCATTTTTTTCAATATTCTTCCCTTTGAACGATACGGATGATAAAATTCTGCTCAACTCGACCCGTATTACCCTGACCAAAATAGTAAATGGGATGGGGATGAAAACACAGTCAGTGCCTCGAATTGCTCTATCCATACCGAATCTTTTTATTTTATTTTCATATTTTTCAATTTCAACCGTATTTCAAAAATGGAAATTAATAAAAATATAGGTAAATAATTAAATGAGGATCTTTTAATTCTCGTGTTGTCCTTTTGTCATCCTTATTGAATAAAGTATCTATTGAACCTGGATAGTGGCTCGATTAGCGCCAAAATGCACCAGAACTCACAGTCAAACAAAATTATAATGAGTATAAGAAGATTGAGACTTTTAAATACTTTTACATATTTTAAATATCTAAGTGTATTCAATGCAGTTTTTCATAGACTTTTAAAATCTTGAAAAATGATGGGATATTAATAACTTCTAATGACTTACAAAATTCTCAACTTACTAACTTTTAAATAGAAAATACAAATAAAAATCTTACAATTTGTTTGGCACTCACTCGAGAGATTTTGAAAGACTTTAATAAAAGAAAAAAAAAATCATTCTGTAATATTCTCTTCCATCTTTCGTTCTGCGAACCCTATAACTATGTTTAACTGTCAAATTTTTTAATTAAAAACATATCAGTTTTTTCTCTCCATTCAACCTGTTAGTTTTTTTTTTCCTCTTTCTAACATTCTCCTCTCTCTCTCACACACAAATTTCTTTAAAAAAGATCAATTTGTCACTTAAATTCTTATTAGATTTTATTAAAATAGATTGATTTGTAATTAAATTCTTTTATATTTGTTTATTGTTAGCTTAATAACTTTCAAAAATTAACTTCTGCAAGTTTGTCATGATAATTATTAATTTTTTGTACTATATATTTTTAAATTTTATTCATGGTCTGTTTTTTGTTTCCTTTTCTTTTTGTAGCACAGTGAGAAACTTATTTTTTCTTTTATCGACGAGTGTTGATGCCTTTCTTATTTATTTTTCGAATTGAGATTACTAATCTTTTTAAAACATATTATATGTTTTCTGAATCATTTTGTCATGCAGGTATTGATTTGAAATAGTAACGCATTGTACTTTTAAAATAAATCATTTCAATAAAATAAATATTTGCAATTATTTATATAGACGTTTCATAGACATTTTTATTCTTTCCAATAAAAGTATGTTAAACTCAAATAAAAATCTATATAAAAAAATATATATATATTTTGTTTTATGGGCTACCAATTTGTGATTTGATATTTCGAATGCAAAGATAACGAATAGATGCAACTTCCCTCGTTCCTATTTTCTCATTTAATTTACTGTAGAGAATGCTAAGATTTTACAATTACCGATGTTCTCTTATTGTAATTTTCTCAATAACTCTGTAGAGATAATCATCACTAGCAACCAAGGAAATAATCTGCAATTTCATTAAACTCATCCAAAGTAAAAGGTAAGACAAAAAGGAAGATAATGGCAGAGGGCATAGCATTTTCCATCGTTGGGAAGCTTGCAGAATACACAGTCGATCCAGTTTTGCGCCAAATCAAGTACTTGTTCTTCTACAACAGTAACATTCAGAATTTGCGGAATAATGTTCAAGAACTTGAAAATAAGAGAAATGACGTGAAACTACTGGTTGATGCTGCCGAAAGAAATGCTGAAATCATCGGGAAAGAAGTTTCGGCATGGTTGCTAAAGGTCGATGACTTAAAGGAAAAAGCGAACGAAGTTTTGAACAGTGTGGCAGGTTCAGAAATGCGGTGTCTATTCAATAGATGTCCAAATTTGAAGTCCCGATACTTACTAAGCAGGAGAGCCACAAAGAACACTATTGAGGCTGATAAGCTCAAAGTGGAAGGTAAATTTGAGAGGGTGAGCTATCCTCGACCGCCGGTGCAAGTGTTGAACCTAACTTCCCATGAGGGTTTCGAAACAAGGTTATCAACTAAGGAGAAAATCAAGGAAGCTCTAAAGGACAAAGATATCAGCATAATTGGGATCTGTGGCATGCCTGGAGTTGGTAAGACAACAATGGCAAAGGAAATAGTCAATGAAGTCAAAGATGAGAAATTATTCGAGGAGGTTGCATTTGCAGTTGTATCTAACGATCCAGACATAAACAGTATTCAGGACCAACTTGCGGAAATGCTTGGTCTAAAAATTAAAGAAGAGACAAATAAAGACGCGAGAGCTCGACGACTTCATGAAAGACTTAAAGGTAACAATGACAAGAGCATTCTTGTAGTATTAGACGATGTGTGGAAAGAAATTGATTTGAGAAGTATAGGAATTCCATCTCCACATGATCGCAAAGGGCTGAAAATCATGTTTACAACGCGAATTGAAGAAACGTGTAGTAAAATGGAAGCCCAAAGGAAATTCGAAATCAAAGTTTTGGATGAAAAAGAAGGATGGCAACTTTTCAAGGATACGGCAGGGATTTCTGATGATGAAACCGATGCCGAACTCGTAAGCATAGCCAAAGAAGTTGCACATGAATGTGGACGTCTACCTCTTGCACTAGTGGTTGTTGGCAAAGCACTGAAAAACAACAAGGCCGCACATAAATGGAGAGATGCACTTCGACATCTACAGAGGTCTATTGCTACCAATCTGGAAGGAATGGACAATATCGTGTACAAAAGTATAAGATTAAGCTACGACTATTTGGTAAGTAATGAAGAGCGGGACTTGCTTTTACTCTGTTCTCTATTCGCTGAAGATCAAAGTATTCCAATTGAAACTTTGGTTAGATATGCAAGGGGGCTAGAGTTGTTTAAAGAAACCGAGACACTCTGCGAAACTCGAGACCGAGCAAAGACAATTGCGGATAATCTAAAAAGTTGTAATTTATTGCAACCAGGTAAGTAGGAAGACGAGGTGAAATTGCATGACGTTATCAGAGATTTTTGCTTACAGATGGCATCGGAAGACAAATTTGGATATCTGGTGAAACATGCTGGTTTGATAGAGTGGCCAGAACATGATGATGATGAATCGTGCAGTGCCATCTCAATTACATTTGATAAGCTGGATCAGCTTCCAAGCGGGTTGAAATATCGGAACGTTAAGTTGTTAGGGGTGATACGTCGCGAGTTGGGAGAATGTAACATTTCCGAAGAATTTTTCAAAGATATGAAAGAACTCAGAGTTCTTGAATTGAAAGGGATGTACATTCAAATTCCATCATCAATCCAATTTTTGACGGGTCTTCGAACTCTGAGCTTGATTTACTGTAAAATACATTCCCAATTATCAATGATTGGGAGTCTAAAGAAGTTGGAAATTCTCTCTTTCTATGATTCTTCTCTCGGTGATTATTGTCCCATTGAGTTAGCGAATCTTAGCAACCTAAGGTCACTTGATTTGAGGTTTAAGGAGTCGTCCTGTCCACTTCGACCTGGTGTTTTGTCGGGTATGAAGAAACTGGAAGAGCTGTACTTGGGAGGTAGCATTCCAATAGAAGGTGAAGACCAAAGGTACATAATTGAAGAGTTAAGTTCATTGACTTCTCTTCATACTTTCCAAATCTCCACACTTAATCCAATTCTGATGCAAATATTAAAAGCACGGTTCCTCGAGAATCTGGAAAAATTTCAAATCCTCGGAACCACAACACCACTACGCGGTACTGGAAATCAATATTTCACAAGGAGCTTGAGTCTCCGAGACGGTATTGAGGCAAGTATGCTTTTGCAACCCGTAATTAAGTCGTTGATGAAGAGGACTTATCATCTTCATATCAAAGAAGCCAAGGTACTGAAGAATGTTGTGAGTGAGTTAGATGGAGATGGTTTCAATAACTTGAAGACACTGATTCTATCAAGTGGTGATTTCGAGTATCTTATTGATGCCACCAACTCTATTCCAAATGGCACCTTCGGTAAATTGGAGTCACTCAAATTGGAAAAATTACCCAAGTTAATAGAGATATGCAATGGAAATGTTCCAAGGGGTGTCATCAAACCTCAATTGTTCTGTAACCTTATGACGGTTAAGATGTCTTCTTGTAATGCAATTAGAAGCTTGTTTCGAGAGTCAATCGCGAACAGCTTGGTAAATCTCCAAAGTCTATTCATATTGAAATGTGTGATGTTAGAGGAAGTTGTTTCAACGGACGCACGAGAAAATGAAGTTACCAAAACTTGCAAAATGCTCGAGTTTCCAAAACTGAAAAATGTCAGGCTGGTGAATTTGAGTAGATTTAAGAGCTTCACATCTCAATCAAATAGCGGTGTTGTTCATCAAACATTGTTCAACCAGGTATGGTATTCGACTTTCCTTTTACGGTACCGTTGTAGCGCCTCATGTTATTTTAAGTTAATTACAGCCTTTTCATGATTCCAATCAACTACATACAAATTACAAAAACGTTTTGTAGAACTGTGGTCTTAATTAAGAATTGAGAGAATAGGAAATATCGGTGATTTTCCAATCTTTAACCATATAATTGAACTTCGCAGGTCAACTTTCCTAACATGGATTTGTTGCGTGTTGATGGGTTCGATTGTATAGTAAAGCTAGTAGGCAAGGAAATGCCAATAACATCTCTGCATAAACTAACAAACATGCGGGTGCTTGGTTGTTCTAAATTGAAGACCATTGCAGAATCTGATTCAATTCAGTTACTGCAAAATCTTGAAGGACTTCGTGTGCGTGGATGTAATGCACTTGAAGTATTGTTTGACTTTGAGGGTATAAATGTCACTAATCATGATGCAGAAATTAATATGCTTGGTCGATTAACATCATTGTGGCTGAGCTCACTACCAAAATTGGTGCACATTACAAGGATGGTTCCAAAACGAATTCGCGTCTTCCAAAATTTGAGAAATCTTGATGTTTATGCTTGTGAGAACTTAAGATACTTATTTTCACCTTCAATGGCCAATTCTCTTGTGGCTCTGGACTTTCTAAAGGTTTCAAATTGTGAATCAATTGAAGAGATTATTGGAAAAGAAGAAGAAGAAGGCACTTTAGAGATTAAAATAGTTGAAAAAATGAAAACCATAATTGTGTTCCCTAATTTGAAACGTCTACAACTCGAGGATCTTTCAAGTATTCAAATGTTTTGCTCTCAGAACTATGAACTTGTGTTCCCTTCAATAGAGGACTTGACCATTGAACAGTGCCCTGATATGAAAAAATTGAGTCCACGGCCAACAAGTGCACCAAAGCTTAGTAAACATACAAGAGAACGTTACAAATTTTTGGATATTTCCGATTTGTTGGATGAGTCAGGTATGTGATTTCCATTCCTATTTTATAATTTCTACTCTACATTATTTATTTATTAATATTCTTCGTTTCTCAGGCGGCTGACCAGAGGAGGAACAAGTTTGTAACAAATAAAACTCAACAGAATTACTTGAAGTTTCTTATTTGCTGGATATAAATTCTGATGAAATCCTTTCTTGTCCATAGATTATCTATTTGAATTCTACGTATTGACTCATTTAATCACTTATTAAATTATTAGAACTCATGTAATAAGTATTCTTACTCTTATTTGAAAAATTAATTAGCGATCGATGTCAAACTATAGTGTCAACAATGAGGTGAAAACAAATATTAAGTCTCTCTCTCAGAAGAAGTTTATATATGTCAGACGAGGGTTCGAGTTCAACTATAGGGGCCCATACGTTTGGCATTACCTGGCCTGGCCGTGCCCCACGGTAGGTCGTCTTGTGATAGTTAATTGCATCAAGTCTAGATAATACAATATTTTTCAAGGGTCGAGATAGGTTATGGGCCTTGAAACCTGGTCATGATGATAAGCGAGTTGAGAAATATAAAATAGCATCAAGATTGCTAATAATCATTGTGTTCTCAATAAACTAACAAAAACTAAATTGTTAATACTTCATCCCGTTGCTTAACAGTAATTTGAAAAAAAACCGGCTTGGCTCGTTCTTAGGACTCAGCTGGCTCGAATCCGCCTATGGCCACCCTCAGGCATAAAAGTTGATCAGTATAAACAAATATGCTAAGTGAAAACAGAAATTAGATGAGATTACCCTTCAAAGATCACATGGCCTATAGAAAAAATGTAATGGAATAATATGAATTTATGTTTATATACAAAAAGAACGAAACCAAAGGAGCAACCTTCTTTATATACAATTGAATCAGACGCCTTCAAAACATTTCTTATAATTATACTGGAAAAAATGATAAAATTAATAGACGGGAAAGAAATAGCAAGTCCTTAATAAGAATGGACCAGTCATTACTACATTGCAACTCTACATCAAATGTCAGACTAATTGCTCTATATCTCTATAATACTCTCATTCTCTATACCTAAATAAAATATAACCCAAAAATCAAAACTGCACTTTCACATAAAACTCCAAGTCTTGTCCTTAGACATGTAAAAATTCCATGTCTTGCTATGTCCCACGCCGTTGAATCTAAATTTTGAGCATGTTGTGCTCTTATCTTGCTAAAGAAGCTGAACGTTGAAAAATATATCATAAAATGGTGAACCAATCTCATGTTTGTACACCTCTAGAAACATGACAGTCTGTTAATGTTATGTTTCTTCACCAGACAGTAAGTGCTTGGGCACAAACTTCCAACTTGTGTCCAAAGCCAGCTCACACAGAGAGTATGCTAGTGAAAGACAATTATATACAGTTGCCTACTCTCTATTCCCATTGAAACCTTGACGATTGACGGCCTTAAATGCAAGCCGTACCAAATGTACAAGGTCCTCTACATTCTGAAAGCTGAAGTCGATGACCCTCTTAAAAGAAATGATACCCTCTCTATTCTGAGCTTCTTCTGGGTTCACATTAGCCGCTGCAAAAGCGTTCTGGGATTTTCTGGAGGCCTCCATTGCAGAATTCACATCTTTAGCCTGCAAGAGAGAGAGAGAGAAAGCACATTTGGGATTCTTACCACATTGTTTCCATAAAACATACTGGCATCAAAACATACATTGGAAGTCTAGATCTATCAGTAATCCTGAAGAATATAAAATCTGTCACCAGCAACAGGAAGCAAAAAATATTTGTGCATCTATCAGTATAGGCAACTTGAAAACGCAAGGAAACATAATCAGAAGATTGAACATAAGTACCTCTGCAAATTATATTAACTCCAGTTGACTTCATCCGAAGTTAATGACACTCAAATCGTTCAAATCAAATGCCAGTAAGGATTGCAAAAAAGAAATAAATATAGTAAACATCAACATCCACTTACGAAGTCAAGTAGCCAAACAAGGTTGGGGTGGTTTCGAGGAACTATAACATGACTCCCAGCTTGAGAACCATTTCCTTTAGACAAAACAGCTTTATCCACCATTAAATTGTTCAAGTTATCAATGTCAGATGCAGAAGATGATGGAGATTCACCTACATATGACACATCATAAACAGTCCTTTAGAATAATTTAAATTAATCAGCTAATGCAAGGTTTAAAAAAAAAATCAACAAAATTGCATTAGCGATTGTAGTTAGGGATAAACTTTATCAAAGTAAAACAAAACTAGATGTTCAACAAGATCACTATCATCTATCAATAATCTGAAGATAGGAGAGGATGGGAGGGTGGGGGGGTTCTTGAAAGTGATTCACCAAGTGATAGCCCGATAAGCCAGGAAAATAAAGCTGTTAAGGAGCAATAGATAAGGGCTTTAAGCAAGGTGCTACAACAAAAATGATCAAGTCATCTGTTTATAAATAACCATACAGCAAAAGAAGATGACAAAAAGCATGAAACTAATACCTTGCCTTCACATGCTATTATATGATCGTACCTTGCAGAGCTGAAGGCAAACTTGTTTGCAAATCATGCAAAAATCTACATGTACTCGAATTTTTGCAATAAACTACCCTCATGTAAGCCACCTCCATGCATTTGTAGGCCAGTGCAGCAGCAGCCATTTCTTGGCGTTTTTCATATTCAAAGGCACAGGTTCTGCAAGGTATGCAAAGTTCATTATGAAAGCTAGAAAGAGGATAGTGTGATTGGAAAGCGTCTTACCTATCGCAGAATTTCAGAGTAGTTTTACAATCATGCTCAAGATATGTTCAGACAACACAATTTTTTTAACTGAAAAAAGTAGGTGAATCACATTACTTTTCAGTTTTCAAAGGGAAATATTCTGTAGTGGCCACTCTGGACCCTCAAGTACAAAGACTTGAGCAAGTCGTGTATTAAAAGCACTTTCATCTAAGTGTGAGTCAATCAAACAATACTGATATCCTCGGGGAACAATATTTTTATCAAGAAACTGCATATGATTAGAGTGCTAAAGGGCACACACGTTCGCAAAGTTTGGCAGTACAAAGACTTGAGCAAATCGTGTGGGGGAACAATATTTTTATCAAGAAACTGCATATGATTAGAGTGATAAAGGGCACACTCACTCGCAAAGTTTGGCAGTACTGCTATACATTTGCATTTGATTCATCTCCCCATACTTGCTAGTTTCACCATTGCATGCCTCTAAAAGAGAAGCACCGAGAAGAAAGTTTAAAGCAGCTTCGAAGTATGCCTCATTACTTTCAAAAGGAAATCCAGAGTCCTGCACAATATTATATAAGAAAAATTTAGAAATGTGGGTGGGAAATTGGTCAAATGCATATTCAAAGGGAACTCAAAGCTGATGAAAGTAAAAGGCCTAAAGATACAAAACAAAAAATAGAATCCAGTTATTAAAGCTTTAATAGAAAAAAAAATGCACACAATAAAGAGCAGTGTGTGAAGACCTTGAGACGATCGGCATAATCTCTGAGCTTTTTAGCTTCTTTCAAGACACTAGTTAGAGTCAGACTGGAGGAATTCTCGCTACCAAGGCTAACAGCACTAATATTTCGACTCAAAGCCCCATCAGCCACAATATTTCTATTGAAGTTATTAGTTCCATGCTGATGGCAAGTATTAGCTGGCTCTTCTGATACCTTTGACAAATCGCCAACTACAGAAGTATCAAGTGTGCTTAAATCTGTAAAATTTCCTTTCAGAGATCCTGGGACTGATTTGCTAGGAAGCAACTTGTCTTGCTTATCTCCTTGACAGTTGTGATCAATAGCTGCCTCTTCTTTCAAATTTTTATTTGTTTCCAAGCGTCCCAGGTCAATCTGATGACTGGAAACCCTCTCTGCCGCTCTCTCAAAATTAACACCAGATGTTCTATCGTTATCCATAGGCAGCAAAGAGGTACCCCTTTTAAAACGGTTCTTGTTCATCCTCTCCTTGTTATGGCTTCGTTCTGAAACATGCACACTGGTGATACAGAGGCTATGTTGTTCCATTATATCACCATCATTACCAACAAAAGAGACATTGCCATGTTCAGGAGGGTTAGTGCCTGATTCAGATTTTCCACTGAATTTGTCTCTAGAGACACTGTCCCGAAAAACTAGGACAGGGTGTTCAGAAGACTCAGGAAGATCACTGGTAGCTTTCCCCTTCCTGGCTGTCCCCAAGCAATTGCTCTTAGAATTTCCATTCCTATCCAGAGATTTCCTTAGGCTTCCCATTGTGGGGAAGTCACTGAGCCTAGAGTCTACTTTATCTTTAGTCTCCATCCTCGCTGGTCGGAGCTTATTCAGATTAGACATCTTCATGGGAGATGAGGAAACAGATTCTTCAGGTGATCCTTTGACTTCTTTGCAATTGCCTCTGCTTTTACGGGAATCTGAAACCTTAGAGGAGCTTGAAGTGGCAGCCACTGATAACAGTTCAGAGCCCAAATCCTTCCGCAGTGATTCTATATCATCCATGGTTAGCTGCACTGGAAGCCTTGCTCTGTATTTCCTTGCCTGACATTCTTTGTCAATACTCCTGTCAAATGGATTTTCTTTATTCCCAGATAACAGAATCTTATTTGCTGTACTTTTTCTTATTGGTTTATCTGTATCCTTATTTTTGCTGAAATCCTCCCCATTAATCCGAGACACCCTGGACTTCTCTCTATGAAATCCACTATTGCTGCTCTCCTCTTTCACAGATAGCTTGCTGTTTTGAAGGTCACTTTTATTACTTTGCTGTGTCAGTTGATATTCCTCACTGCTTTGAGAATCCTTCAATTTTATTTTCTTTGAAGAAATTTCCCTCTTATTGCAAGTAATCGTATCCAGGGATCCATTATCCGGTAATTCCTGCACATTATCTTTCTGTTCTTTCCCAGAAATTTTTAAGTTCTCTCTCCCCCCCGGTCTTGAATCAAGTACCCTCAGTTTTTTCTTATCCTTCAATTCCACCTTATTTGGCAAACCAGAAGACGTACTGCAGCCAACCCTATCAAGATCCCCACCAGGGGTCAGAAAGTCCTCCAAATTCATTGCACCTTCTGGTTTAATCTTTTTCACATTTGTATGTACACGTTGATCAGACTCCCTCTTTCTTTTCTTCCTTGGATTTGCATCATCTGCAAGGATATTATATCAGAAAACGAAGTAAACAATCATAAACGGAAAATGAAGGGCAAAAGGAGATGCCAGCGGGTAATAACACACCTCCAACTGAATGCTCATTTTTTTGTTTATACAAAGATTTTGCCATGACAGCAGATGACTTATTCCGATATTTCATATTAGATTTGTCAACTAAATTCGGTGCTACTTGAGGCTGGTTGACCTCCTTTAGACTTTTGTTTCTCACTGGCTGCAGTTGGAAGTTTTTGTTCGAGTTTGAAGAAGGAATTGGATCACTGATACCGTCAGTGTTTGGTGTTTCTTTAAATTTGCGTTTCTTCTTTCCCTCATCAGCGATTTGATCAGAATCAAAGTTTTGGTGGTTCTGACTGAAACGACGTCCACCACCTGAAGCCACTCCATTTGTGATTTTGTCAGCATGAGTTGGAAGATTACTTTGATTATCAGGGAAAGGAACCTTGTATAAAGCATAAAGAGCTTTTGTGGTCTCATCTTCGCTGATGTCACAACGGTTCAACCCTGGCCTGAAGATAATCCAAAATCTTATCAAGCTTAGGCTTCAGCAGTTCAAAGTTTATTTGTGCATGCATATATTTGATGGAACGCGTCAAACAAATCCAACAAAAAAAGGAAGTTATGCAGATGCTTTGTAGCACAAACTCGTGCAGTGTGTGGATCTAAGCATCATGTGCGAGTTGTCGACTTTTAGAACCCAGGAATTAGTTCAAATGCATTTTGGATGCACTATTCAGAAAATTAAGAAAATATAAAAGATGCTCTAATAGCAATGTGTATATGGTTGATAATAGGAAGAAAACTGAAGCTTCTAAGTAATTGTAGTTTTAGCTTAGTTCTAGGCAAGTCGAATAATATTGTGTCAAGCATTGTATAGCATGATAATTACTTCGACATAAATAAATAAAGTAACACGAAATATTGCTCCTGCAAAAGGTCGAGTGATAAAAATAGTGTCACGTGACATTCATTTTGAAACAGAGGGAGTGTCAAAACTTGCCCAATGAAATCAAATTATCGAACAAACATATCAACCTGAAAACCAAACAAAGCTCTCAAAATGGACCAGAAAAGAACTTACAGCCAATTTAGCATGCTGCAAACCCACTTATCAGGCAGATCCTGGGGCACAGTACCAATTGGCAAAAGACGCCACTTCTGACACCTGTCACAAGCGACCCAATGTTCTTCTATGAGAACACCAGCCACAGGGATCTGTTCAGTCTCGGAAATGAGTCCTTTATCAGGAGGCAGGGCATCAGGTGGGGCCTCCTTCAAATCTGTTCCAGAATTTACCTGGCTATTTAACTTTCTACTACTTGCTCTCTCTTTGTATTTATCAACAGATGCATCCTTTTCCTTGATAGTCTCAAGATTAGAGTTCTTTGACCTATCGTCAGAAGGCCTCTCCAGTGATTGCTTCAGGATATCCAAATGTTCTGATCTTGTGTCGGCCACATCTTTATGACTGCTATGGACTTCACGGGAATCCTTCTTCACAGTCAATTTGCTTTTAGTAGCAGAAAAAACACCACTTCTCAAACTTTCCTCAGCTAAATATGAATCTAATTTCACACTACTTCTACTCCCTTTTAACTTCTTTTTACCATGCAATGACAGCTTATTCACAGCAGGAGACATCCTCGATTCATCCCGTTCTCTAGATGTAGATTTCAGAACATATTTACAACTCAAAGGATTTATGGATCCTCTAGAAACCGTCTCACCTTCAGAAATATCAGAATTGGCTATCAACGAAGAAGGAATCTTCTTACCTGTGCTCAAGGCACCATCCTCATTATTAATTGAACCATCCTTCTGAGAACTTCTTACTCGATGTTTCCCAACCTTATCTGCAGATCTATATTTGGGTTCCTGGTAGTCATACTTAACTCCACTTTGGCCAGATATTGATTCAAAGGAATCTGCCTTGACCACAACAGCTGATCCTGCTCTTCCTTTCACCCTATCCTTGTTGCCCACCCTCTTCCTAACTGGGACATTGCTTTCAAAGTCCCTGATAGTTGTAGGTGCCCCAACACCACCTTTCAAATACTCACCAGCACTGCAGACTGAATCTGATATAGGCTTGCAATTTAAATCATTCGATGACTGCAGCCTACATTCCAGAGTTTCAGTTCCCGAAATTTTCTTATCTTCATTAATATCCATTCCAGATTCATTTTTTGATTCATCAAAATTTGCTCTTTTCTCTACAGATTTGTTTTTCTTCCCTCCCAAAACATCCCCATTCCAAAGCCTAGGATTTGTATCATGAAAATGTACAACAGAGTGGTTGTGCGCACCCTTGAGGGCAGCTGTAGGCTTACTATCTACAGGAGATTTTCTCTCTCTTACTAAGTTGAGCAAATCTTCATGAAGCGGTGAAACGACTCCAGAAACCGGGAACGAAGTCATTAGCTGTTCCAAAGCATATAGAGAAAGAGAGGAATAAAATAAGATATCGACTTCGCAACATGTGATTTAATAAAAGAAACATAAGAATCAACAAAGAAGTTTTTGGTCATGTACAGATGTGGTACTGTTTCAAAGTCAGAAAGTAAATGAAGCGGCATATGCAATATAAATTTGCAACCAGATGGAGAATAATTTTTCACTCATGCTTGTTTATCTTTCAAGTTGCTCCTCGTCTCAGGATGCGAGGAGTATAATGAGTAAAAGTTGTTTTTTTTTTAAGTTTTTATTTAACCTGAAATGGCATGCGTAGGAGCCAAGGTTGGGGAGTTTAATTAAAAAATCCCTGGATTTAATTGGGAAGCATCAGATCGTGTTAGTCATCTATGAAAAAAACAGAAGAAAACATACCTTAAGGATTCTGGATGGAGATTCATCAGGGATCTCATGAAGTTCACATGAAATTCCACCACTTTCCTCGGGACTGTTCCCCGCTAAGGAAGATGGAGATATAAGCCCCAGACCACTGTAGATCGCAACATTCCTTTGTGTAGTCCTGTCAGAACCCACTTTGATACGAACCTTTAATTTTCTTTGGTCAGTTTGATTATCTGACTTACTTGAAGGAAATCCAGGTTTAATGGGACAAGACTCAGCAGCTTTATCAGACAAGAGAGCATCTTGTCTGAATGAACCATCCCCTGATGGGGCCTTTAGATTTTGTAAAGGATGTACACCAGGGGGTGCATTAGCACAATTCCTATGAGAAAAAGCCACATTGGGGAGCACCACAGAATGATGGGGGATACCCTGTATGGACACAACCCACAGAGCTAAGTAAATGAAAATTTCCTAGTGACAAACAGGCAGCAGAATATTTCTCCATACTGCCGTATGACTGCAGATAAGAATATATTTTATCCATACCTCTGGAGGAAAATAATTAGGAGATATTGGTGTGCTGGGTTTTTGAACTCTTAGCGGAGATTTTGGCTGAGACCAAACAGAAGGAGAACGTTGAGATGTTGGTAAAAACGAACCATACCCGCCAAATTTTGCCCCTGCCAAAATAAAAAGATTCCAAGCTATCATTTTTCCAATAGGAAAAAGTATGAGAATTCCACCCTTTCCATCCAAGAGTCCCATTGTAGGTTCACTTACCCAAATTTTCAGCAGAAACTCTTCCTTCAAAATCTTTCTGAAAATGGCCCAAAATACTTTGAACCTTATCATCCTTAATAAACAGAAATCAAACAGTTACTAAAGTCTTGATATACAAAAAGAAACAAAAAAACAATTAGCCATAAATTCAAGCTACAAGAGCGTCCATGAGTATATAAGACACTGCACAACTACATTATGCAGTCATTTAACTAGTATCTCGCTTATGCTAACCGCAAAAGATATAAAGCACAACCCTTTGCAACAATAATATGTTTGTTCTAAATTGCACATTCTGAAATTCGTTGGACTAACTGCAACACGGCCAGCAACCACCGCCAATAATTAAAAGTACGAGCCTCGCAACTAAATTTTGATATTATTCAATTTTTCCATAAGTTTATATTTGATTAAAAGGTTGACAAAAGTTGCTAAGTTTGATTCTCTTACATCTTCCAAGTTCTGACACTCTCAATAGCAAGCCATTGTTAATTTGATTTTATAAATAACCTGACACAACATTTACACTTCATGAAAACCCAGGTACATTTAATAATTGAAATCCAGATTAAAAGCATTTATTTTTCCTCAGATGACTAATGATCATAACCAATCGGCAGTCACTCACTTCTTCAACTCAATTATACTTAAATTAAGCATTCCAGATCAAGCCATAAAACCATGGCGTTCATTTCTAACAATTCAATTTCTCTCTCTTTACTATTCATCTTTCTTTTTATTGGAGGACCAAACATGTTGAAAGTAATTTAGTTCACGAGTTCAAAGTTAACAAATTGAAATTTTAAATTTTTCGTCCCGGTAAAAAAAATCAAGATCAAAATAGAAACTCTTACAAGGTAAGAGAGAGCAACATCAGGGTCAATGCTTGTATCATCCTTGTGATAGCAAGCCTCTCCTTCTTCAAGCTCGGGGTTTTGAATCATCATGGGGCCACTTCCACAACCTTCCATATCGAAAAGAAACCCTAACCTAAACTCCACACTCAAATTTCCCAAAACCCTAATCCACTCTCTATCCTAAAATCCAACATGACACTTCTTATTCCAAGAATCCAACTTCAACCCAATAAACTACTCCCAAAACCCACAAAAACCCACTAAGTAATTCCCCTTAAATTCCCTCAAATTCCAACGATCATAAACCCTAATTCAAGCCCACTTGATCGTCTACCTATACTAACTCTTCCTATATGTATATATCTCTACGATAACCAGAAAATGCGTGAATACAATCCTTCCTGTTAACGAGTATTGAAGAATCAATAAGTTTTGAGGCACCGATCAAATCGATTCTTGAATATAACTCTTGATCTTTTGCTTATGTATGTATATGTGTCGTATATTTTGAGACATACAGAACTGCATATGGAGAAAGAAAGGGCCTTTTTTTTTTTTCCTTTTCTCTCTTCTTTTCATTTTTCTTTCTTCCTCTCTAAAATTTACAGACTGGTTGTATTTCTACCTTTTTTCCCCCTTTTCTCAATGTATTTTTTTTCTCCCTTTTTTTAGTTAATCAGCACGTAACGATCTTACTTTTCACTATTGGGTGAATTTCACTTGTGGCCACCGAACTTTATAGTTGGTGTCACCGTGGTTCTTTTAAAAAAAAAAAAAAAAATTTATTTAAAATAAATGTTTTAAATTTTTTTTATATAAGTTTTTATTTTATTTTATTATATATATTGTAAAATTACCGTTTTACCCCTTTAAAATCAATGAAAATAGTAAAAAGAAGTCGAGTGGCCTCGTGAAATATTATATGAAATTGGGTGGCTAAAGTGAAACGTTATATGCAATTGAATGGCTTTGATGAAATAAAATTAAATTGGGTGGCCATGGTGACACTAAGTATAAAGTTCAGTGGCCATGGTGAAACAAAATTAAGTCGTTGGTCATAGTGACACCAACTATAAAATATTGTGGCAACCAGTGAAATTAACCCTTTCACTATTATTGAAAATAGTCTATGCCTTCTATTTTTTGTATTTTCACACTTATTTTTACATTTCATTGTACAAAATGTCATTTTCATCCATTTTTCTCAACTAACAATTGTAAAATGACGAATTACAATTATAATCTCAAAATTTTTAAAAAGATGCAGACGAGTCCCAAATAAATTATTAAAATAGTAATTAACACATAATGTCCATACATTTCACTATTATTGTAAAAAAGTTCATACCTTACTTTTTTTTTTTTTTGCATTTTCATCATTAATTACATATTTTATTGTGCAAATCATTCTTTCTATACATTTTCATCTAATTTATCAATAAAAAGCTCTGAAATGATGAATATACCTTCGTATTTAAATAAAAATAAATAGATAAATAAATAATTGCAACCATAGTTCCAAATTTTTACAAAGTGCAAACAAGTCTCAAATAAAATATTAAGAAATTAAAAATTAATTTTTTTAAAATTGCAAATGAGTCCCGAGTAAATTATTTAAAAATTAAAAATTGAATTTTTCTTTTTAAAAAAGTACAAATGACTTCCAAATGAATTTTTTAAAAATTAGAAATTTAAAAAATTTGCAAATGAGTCCCAGATAAATTATAAACAAATTAAAATTTTAAAAAGTGTGAACCAGACTCGACTAAATTTAAAAAAAAATAGAATTTAAATTTTTTTTAAAAAAAATGCAAACGGGTAACAAATAAATTATTAAAGAAATTGAAATCAAAAAAATTAAATTCTTTATTTTTTTTTATTTAAATAAAAGAGTATATTAATCATTTCACAACTTTTTATTGAGAAATTGATTAAAATATATAGAAATGATGATTTACGTAATCAAATTTGTAATTCATGGTGAAAATGTCAAAAAAATTAAAGGTATAAACGTTTTTTACAATAATAATGAAAGATTGGGACATTATGTGCTAATTACTATTTAATTAATTTATTTGGAACTCGTTTACACTCTTTTTAAAAATTTAGGACTATGACAACAATTAATTTTTCTTTTTGTTTTTGTTTTATATATAATGGAGGGTATATTTGTTATTTCACGGTTTCTAATTGAAAAAAAATGGATGAAAATAACATTTTGCACAATAAAATGTGAAAATTAAGGTAAAAAAAAAAGAAAGGTAATGATGTTTTCTACGATAATAATGAAATGTATGAATGTTACGTAATAATTGCCCCTCTTTTTTTTTTTTTTTACACGCCTAATAAATGAAATTTTGATTTTCTTGTTGCTTTAGAATTTTCACGCGTGACGATGGTGCGCGTTATATGGGGTTTGTGAAATTGTTCCTGTGGATTGAGAGCAAAAACCTGAAGGGAAGCCAGCATGTTGAGAGGATCTGGTAGAAAATATTTTGGGGCTAAAATTGTAATAATAATTCTGTCAAGGGCTAGTTTGGACAATTTAATTCGCTTTCTCTTCGACGGAATGAATGTGTTTGATGAGGCTCGATGAGTTATGAAGGAGATCTAAAGAGTGACTTTCTCATTAAAGAGTTCTGAAAACTTAGAAACATCACCATTATTTTACAATGGAAGAGTTCTAAATACATGACAGCTTACATGCATTGTTTGCATTTACTTTCTCATTAACTGAAAGTACGTTCTAAAATTCAATAATTTTCGAGTAATGGAGGTTCTATAAAGTGATTTTTCCTGTCAATAATCGGAATTTTGGGAGATTTCAATTGTCACCGGTAATTTTACTATCGACGTGTCTAATTTCATGACAACATAAAAACATCGTCTAAATTTGATAACTTGAGTTCTTTGAAACGACGATAAAGACAAAATTGACTTCATAATATATTGATCAATGTGATGTATATCGTTCACAAGTCAAAATATCTTTATGACGTACAACACCCCCACGTGTCACATCTAGTAATATTAAATTCTCACGTCGATATTTGAAACGAGGTGCACCTCCTTTCAATCTTTTATCTCTTCCAATGAGTGAATTGATTGACCGCTTATCTATTGATATGCCCTACATTTCCTATTAAGTTCAATTAGCTACATAAAAAATTAGTATTATCATTCTCTCCATACTACCGAAACTATCTCATCTCCCCTAATCAATAAGCGCCATCTTTTCGTTCAAGTACGAGTCCACTCAAGTTAATCCTTATCTGTCGAGCCTCATTCACACACCCTGCCACTTGTGCATACGCATATACTAGAAAATGAGTAATCTTTTTGAAAATTAAATGGCCTTTGATTAACTTATATTTTTAGGGTAATTAGCGCATAACGTCCCCATCTTTCATTGTTATTGTAGAAAACGTCCCTACGTTTCATTTTTTGGCATTTTCACCCTTATTTCCACCTTTCATTGCGCAAAAGGTCCTTTTCACCTATTTTCTTAATTAAAAATTATGAAATGACCAATATACCCTTCTCTTTAAATAAAACAAAAAGAAAAAGAAAAA